>CAEGAF010128348.1:0-65663 GCA_903067075.1 Micropoecilia bifurca
GTGTGTGTGTGTGTGTGTGTGTGTGTGTGTGTGTGTGTGTGTGTGTGTGTGTGTGTGTGTGTGTGTGTGAGAGAGAGAGAGTGAGAGTGCAGTAACACACTACAAGAAAACCTAATTACTGACATTGACCTCTGCTTGGTTTTTTTTTATAACTGACAGAGGCAGCCTTGAAGCAGACATGGTTTCTCACTCGTCACTTCGTTCATTGCCTTATTATTCTCAGTCTGTGCTTTTCTCTCTAAGTTTTAACAAAGAGAGGCTGTCCTCAAGCTGCATGGAGAATGTGTAACATGACAGAGGGCTTTGTTTTTAACCTCAAACACCTGCACTCGTTAGACAGAGCTACAACTCTACGGAAAAGCTGCATTATCATTTGTGCCCTGGAATTCTCAAATATTTGAATAAAAAGTTACCTGCCACTTCATCAAATGAGAAAAAAAAAATCATGTTTCTAAATACCAACATGCTGACAAACAGTACTGGAACAGGACTTGGACTTTGAGGTGTACATATCAGAAAGCTATAAAAAGAGGAAAATGGGAAAATGCAATTTAAGTTTGTATTTATTTTTACTTAGAACATTTTCTAACTTTAAGGTAAAAATAGTTTGTGAAAGTTGAGGTTCCTTACCAAACCAGTCCTCAAAATCCAATATGGCTGCCATGCGTTCAGTAGGTACCTGTCCGTCTACTTTTAAACTTTTTATGTTACTTAATACCCAACATAAGGGTAACTATTTTTAGCAACACAACCCAGCAGCTCAGTTGCTAAAGGCAACAGTTCTATAAAGGTATAGAGCTGTTACTGCCACAAATGACCAGGACATAAACTGTCAGGAGTGCAAATGTGGCATTCAACATGTTTATCTCTGTGATGTACTTTGGAGAATATTTAGTGCTTATTCTTGAATGAAAGGTTTGAGATGGAGTTTTCTATAATCTTGCAAATCATCTGCCTCAGAACAGAGATGAAGTTTGTGGTGTACGCTGTGGGTAAGTGGATGTGCAGAACAAAGGGTAAGGATTTATTCCTGTAGCACTCTCTGTGCTTTAAATTGCATTGCAGCTAAGCTGAATTTGAACTTGGGGTGGGTTGGGGAACTTTAACTTTTCAACTATGAATTCTGACTTCACGAGTGGTTCTATTTAACTTCTGCAAATTCTGATTCAGAGAAAAAAAAATGCAGCAGGCCTATACAGAGGATTTCTGTAGATGTTCTCTGTTGCAAGATAAAAGAAAACTCCATAGAAAACTTTATTTTCTATGAAAGCTGTTTAGTCTTTCTGCAGTCCAACTCATGTCATCCACCTGAAAGACCAGTCTAAGTTTCAGAGTGAGAGAGCAAACGGAGCATCTGAGACCTGAGCGCTCGTGGTTTGCTCACTGAGGACAATCAAAGGGAATTTAATCCATCCAGCAGGGAGCAGCGCATTCCTGCTCCAGGACACATGCATGGGACGGCTGGAAAACATGTGATGGGACTTTATAGCAAAAGAAATCACAATTAAATAAATAGGCTGCCTGATCCTTTTGTAAACATTTCCCTAGTCTTCAGGACTAACAATAGTATAATACTAAGAAAGTATTTCCTACCTGACAGCTTTGTTATGTTTGTGTGTGATGAGTCTGTTACATGACTGTGGAGGAATTATGGGCCACTCTGCTTTGCAGAATTGTGTTCATCTCATCCACATTGCCAAAAGAACTTCATCATATTTAAGACTAGACTTTGACAAGGCCACTTCAAAGTGTGCTTTGGATCACTGTCCTGCTGATTAACCCAAACGAGCTTTAATTTAAGGTCATTAACTTATTTCCAGATATTACATCATATTCATCTGCTGGAGAGCTGAATTCATGGTTTCAACATTTTTAACAAATTGTGGTGGTCCTTCAGTAGCAAGGCACCCCTGGCCATCACTGGTTTGGTAATGGCATTAGTCATCATGGTATGATAACAGTATGATATTTTTTTCATAAATTCTGAGTTAGTTTTAGAAGATGTTGCAGGAAATAAACCTTCCCAGATGTTTCTACTTCATCCCATCAATCCACAAAACGTTTTCCCAGAGCTGGACCTTTGTGATTTATTTCATCAGTGGTGGCTTTTATCTAGAAGCTCTCCCACTAATATCACTGTTGATATGATTAACATTGACCTGCAGTGATCTAGCTGTTGTTCCAGGCTATTCCAGATGACTTTTTGAAGCATTCTTGGAGTAATGTTGGTAGGCCAGTCATGCAAGTTATCCACACGTAATCCATTTGTGGCTGATCACTGTCACTTTTGTTTGCTGGAATTCCACAGTCTTTGAAATGACTGATGGATGCCATCCATCCATCCATCCATCCATCCATCCATCCATCCATCCATTTTCTTTACACCCTTGTCCCTTAGTGGGGTCGGGTTGCTGGTGCTTACCTCCAGCTAATGTTCCGGACGAGAGGCAGGGTTCACCCTGGACAGGTTGCCAGTCTGTTGCAGGGCAACTCAGAGACAAACAACCGTGCGCACACACACCTAGGAACAATTTAGACAGGCCAATTAACCTGACTGGCATGTTTTTGGACTGTGAGAGGAAACCAGAGTACCTGGAGAAAACCCACGCATGCACAGGGAGAACATGCAAACTCCACGCAGAAAGACATCCACGCAGAAAGAGCACGCAGAAAGACCCCCGGCCGGGAATCGAACCCAGAACCTTTTTGCTGCAAAGCAACAGCTTTATCAACTGTGCCACTGTGCAACCCAACTGATCGATACCAATAATCTTTTTTTTTTTTACGTTTGTTTTTGAATTTCATTTTATTAGGGAAGACGAGCTCCATTTTGAGATCTTTTACCAAAAAAATTAGGACGACTCTTAAGACAGGATATTTAAAAAAAAATTCCAGACAACCTTTGCCAAACGTTAAAATGAAACTCCATTACACGTTCAGCAAATATTGTCTATGGAAGTTCAGCGAACATTAGCTGGATGTTAGCTAGATGTTCACGGAACATTTTATGAGGTTTCATTTTGACATTGGGTGAACGTTGTTTGCAGAAGTTCACTGAAAGTCGATGGAGACATTTGAGGGCTGTTGTCTGAACGTTTGGATGGAATTCCACTTTTACGCTTTAAAACCCCCCAAACAAAGAAACAAAGAAAGAAACAAACAAACAAACAACTAGCTACTTCTATGCTTCAAATAGTTTGTGTTACTAAAACACTATATTAAGCCAAACCCTTGGTTGGATTTAGGTATGGAATTTGGACCCTTATGACTTGTAAATATGTTACGAGTCATATTTACGAGTAGCATATTTACTCATCAAACATATGTTGAGTTATCTAAAGAGTCCTCCTAATTCTGATGGGCCTTTTGGTTGTTTCTGCAAATGACAATTTTCCTGCATAGCGCATTAGGTTAAAAAGTCACCTTGCTAGTTTTTCAGTTGTACCATATTCTTCATTTTCAGATAATAAACTGATCAGTTCTCCATCTGATATTCATAGCGTGGGAGTCTGATTTACTAACTAAAGCTGCTTCAAACTGCTCCACTACTTTATCCCTGATTTTGTCTCATTGGACTTCTGAATTACCTTTGTTTTATTGATTCTTATTTGGGGAGTATCAGGTGTAAGTGCCAAATTCAATTATTCCAAGAGAAAATAATAGAACCTTCCCTCCATCCAGGACTTTTACAGAACAGGTGTCAGGAAAAGGCTGGCTAAAATCTTTGCAGAACCCGCACATCGTGGACACAAATTGTTTAGACCTTTACCTTAAGGGTTGAGGCTACAGAGAACTATTTGCTAAGAACCAGTCTCCACAGAGACAGTTTCTTCCTCCAAGTGTCTCTGATGAATAGGCAGATTGATACTATGCATATTTTCACTAATTTGACATTTTGTAAAAGCGCCATACATCTACATATTGACAGAATAAACTTCGATTAAATGTTTTCACTCAGTGCAAAGTGGAACCAAAGTCAAATTCCTCGTTTTTGTGCAGGCTTGCTAAATACAAATGCACACGTACATTTCTGATTTTTGTTGAAAAAAATGTAAAGGACACGGAGAATACATAGCATTTTACTTTAAACTATTATGAAAATCATTAAATACATCAAAGAACAGACTTAACCCCAATTCCACTCGCCCTGCTTTCATAGTATCTTCTATCGTGTTATCTTCTAACTCCCACCCCGCTCCTTGCATTTCACCCATAGAACCTCCCTTATTACCTGGCCACTCCGCTCCGCTCCGCGCCGCCAGAGTCCAGCTCCGGGGTTTCCAACAGAGAGGCTCAGGAGCTGAGGCTCCGTCACGGCGCAGCTCCGTAACAAGTGTTCAGAGGGGAAACCGGACTGCGAACATCTGAAACCCGACGAACACGGTGAGTTCACGTTCGCCCTTGTGTTTGCTAACATTTAGAGACACATTGTACACAGTCTCTTGCTCATTTGTTTTAAATGGAGCGCTTATGGAAAGTGAGTACTTATAAACACCGAATCTCCAAAATTTGAGCTGAAGAAATAATATAAAAAAACCCCTAAATGAATAGAATGTCTCCCTGTGACATATAGAGTTCATTAAAGAAAGGCAAACGAAGCAAAACTCCTTCATGAAGTTATGTTCTTCGTGAAATAATCAAATGTATCATGTAAACCATCAAAGCGCTCCAGTAGCGGTGATATAAATGTACTTGAACCCAAATTGTTGCCTTTCCCAGGCAGGCAGGCAGGCGGGCGGGCAGCCCGGGTGGATGAGCGCTCAGAGATGCGAGCCGCGCTGTTAACGCTCCTCTGCGGTAAGTTTACTGACTGCACTGAGCCTTGAAGTCTCTGCTGCAGAACAAATCCTCAGAAGTGATCCAGTGAACGGGATCTCCACGTCACGGGGTTTTCTTTGATTAGTCTCTGGAAAATATGGAGCATATATGTCAGATTAGAGATGATATACGCCTTGATGTTGCGGCTTTGCTGTCTGAGAGGTATTCCAGCGTGATCTCCTGAAGTTGTGTGGAATGCCTAACTTCTCCTGAAGTTTCATTCGTTTCTCAGTCATTTCTTATTGTCCTCACCTGTTATTCCTAAAAGATGCACAAGAGTCGTGACAGATCACAAGCTCCCGCCCGGTTGGCTGCTGTGTCTTTCTGAACACAGATAAGATTGCAGATGTTTCTTTTTTAGGGCCTCTGGTGCCCCAGGGTCTCCGGGGTCATCCCCTGTTCTGTCTCTCTGCATCTCTGTGGGAGGTGTCACCCTGTTTATGGCCCTCCTAAAACAGGCCAGCTGAATCCGCAAATAGAGGCACTAACTTCACACCTATATGATCATTATCTAGCTTTTCAGACTGTGTTTGTGTTTGGTATTGTATGTGATCGCGGTTTTAAAGTAAAGGCGTAAAGTGGTGACATTGCAGTACTTCTTTTATTATGCAGTGCGCTGCAGAAGTATTCATACCACTTCAGTTTTCTAAGATTTTGTCTCATTGCAGCTACAGACAAATTTTTTAAGGTACCAAAAACCAAAAATGTCTTGAGGTCATGGATTTCTTACCTGAAATACAAATCACTTCTCATGCTTACATACTGAGAAATAGCCAATGTGCAGTAAAATCGGTCTCATCTGATAAAAGCACCTTCTTCTCCATGTTTGTTGCGTGTTTTACATGACTTGGGGCAAACCGCAAACATCCACAGTCCAGGTGTACTGTGCATGACTATTGCTTTTTCTTTCTGAGCTCATGTTTACATGTACCATGTTTCCGCTGAGCTGTACGGCATGGGTCATTGTAAAACCAACCAGTACCAAGGCATTCCTGGGTGCCCTTCAGTTGTAGGTTCACCGGACAGTGGTATGGTACGGTTAGGCGGACTTTCTTGTGTCACACAGCACATGGATTGATTGGAGGACAGAAAAACATCACTGCCTGCAACCAGCATAAGATATAGGCTTACTAGTGTGCCACTGTTGTTGTCGCACTAGGAACATTGAGTTTAGCTCTTGCCAATCAGAGGCAAGGAAAATAAAGGTTGCTCCTGGATTGGCCGCTTGGCAAACATCAGCCGATAGCATTATGTTTAGGCATTTCAGGTTGTAAAGGTTTATTTCTTTCAAGTACTTTAGTCATGCTTTATGAAAAATTCTGCAAAAAGGCATTTTGGTTTGGTGCTGCGTTCCACAGAGAAATCTATGAATATTTACCATTTTGATCTCTGCGGAGCTTCTCAGTTCTGTCGTTGAACATAAATTTTTAAGTTTCATGCTTTGATTGTTTCTATTTTTTAATCTATTCATTCTGAACTGAGATTCTAATCTGAGTCTCTACAAGTGGTGCTACCCATTGAAAGCCCACTGGATTCAACTTAAATCAGGTTTATCCATTGATAGCTGGTAAATTTGTGGTCATTTCAGACATTTGACTTGTGTTCTTTGTGCTGTAGAGTTGAGCGGTGAACCAATTTGTCCACAATGGCATTTCACTGAATATTTTTGGACTGAGTTTCATATTAACAATTGAATTATGACTATATGAATTTTAGAAAGTTACTGTGCTGACATATGTGCTGTCATCTGGTTCTCTTTTGTGGTGCCTCATTCCAGCAGTTATTAGATGAAGAGTGGGCTAACTTGGAGTAACCAGATAACCTGACAGTTCTGTTTCTTTACTGTGGGAGGAAACCAGAGTCACAAAACCTAGAGTACCCAGAGAGAATCCATGCGTAAACAGGGAGAAGATGCAGAGTCCATATGAACCCAGGACTTTCTTGATGCAAAGTAACCATGTCATATTATATAATATCATAATGGTATTTTTCTTTTAATAAACATGCAGTGTACAAAGCAATTAAACATTCATGAGGTTCAATAGATAAATGCACTTGATTAATGTTGAAAGATCAGTACTACAGATAAGTCTGTGATATTCATCTAAAACTACAAGTGTGCTTGTACAAGTATTAACCTTGATGAAAAAGTGAAAATGAAAGTTAAGTAGAAGAAAAAGGAAAACCTTGGTTGTCGCTGGTGTGAATCAGAGCTGCAAATTGAAAGCGATGTGTGCTGTCAGGTCAGTGTTAAGAAACTGTCCATTCAAACTGACACTTCAGGAGGACAAACTGTGGGGTCAAGGGTCAGCCTTAAACCCCTGGGTTAGAGAGCGGGTTAATTGGATGCGCACAAATGAATAGATGTGTCAGTTTGTGTGTGTGTTTGATGAAAGAGGAGAGACACTCAGAGACCGAGCCTGACGTCAATGACAAATAATTCAGCCATGCTCCACTTTTTCTTTTCACCTTTTTCTGTTTCTCTGAGAGGTAGAAATTTCACTGAAAAGAAGTTTTCATTAATGGGACGTAAACGTAAAGTTTTTTTTTATGTCAACTGTATCCTTAACAGCGTTGCTTTCTCTTGATTATGCCTCATTCATTGGGTTTGCTTTCTAACCTAAAGTGCCTGCTCAGTTTCCTACCTCCCTTTCAGGTACATACGTATCTGCAACTGTGTGTTTAGGATTGGTCTTTTTCGTTACACCAGACAGCCTATTTAGAAATGTGTGTGTGGCCAGGTAAGAGAGGGTTAGGCAGTGGGAGCTTGACTCCTTTGCAAGCGTCAGCCTACGGAAATGTGCAGATACCAGAACAATGGTTCGGTAAAGCCTAGTAGCTTGCAACACTAGAAACAAATAGGGAGGCAGACGGAGGTGGGGGGGAAGAGAGAGAGAGAGAGAGACAGTGAAAAACATAGAAAAGGTGGGGGTAGTAGTGGTAGGATAGAGTCAGGACAAAGAGGAAAAAAGAAACCGACTTTGGGGAAAGAAGAAAGACGGGGTGGGAAAGCTGGTATATGAAAGGACGGTGAGTTGGGTTTCTCTGTCCTGTTGACAGAGGCTTTTCTGGATTAAAACAGGAGGTGGAGATAAAAAGGCAGAAGAGGAGGACTGGTGGGGACAGAATGAAGGGAGCTAGTCTCATTAGAATCAATGGAAAGGCTGACACAGTGGTAAACTAGACTGCAGTCGCCAGTGTACACCAGAACAGGTACTCTGCTTTAAAGAGAAAGTCTTTATACCAGAGCTACTGGAAGAAATGTAGCTACTACAGGTCAATAGAAAACAACAGTTTAGAGTTACTCTCACCGTAGCTATCTTGAATAGGTTTACTCTTTTTGATTGTAAAAGTTGTAGTCATTTTGATGATCCAGAAGGGAGACCAAGGCCTTCAAACAAGAAGTTGGAGGTTTAGTTTTCCTGCAGAACAACATATTTTAGGTTTTGAGTCACTGCTGCTGTTTTAATTTCTCATCAATGTTTGTTCATTCCCCTTTCTCCCAGGCTGGTATTGGGAGATTATACAAATTTTGGTTTGGGATTTTCAGATTAAATCTCAAGCATTATGTTGTTTTCATTTTTACATTTTTGGTGTTGGACTCACGGACAAAACTAAACTCCTTCTACATGTTCCTGTAATTATAAGACCATGTATTTCAAGGCCTTGTCATTTTTAAACTTTTCAGCAAGAGTTTTTATTGGTGACGGGAGAGTCTGACCACTGCATCCCTAACATTCTCAATGAAGTTAAGGTCCCAACTCTGTGGTGGCCGATCTTAAAATATGCCCATTCCATCAAGAAACAGTCCTTTGATGGACTAACTTGCTCACTGTGTGTATTCAGGTACTCAGTTGACCTCATGATGTTGCGGAATCTGAACATGACCAACTACAACAACCCCAGTTTGTAGTGTTGCCCCTAAAGCTGCTAAATAGACACGAGAGATGATGTCTGCATCACTTTTATCTCTCACCCTGATGCACCCCTCACTCTTCCATCTCTCTAGGGTCCAACCTTTATGCTCCCTTTCTTATTTAAACCTTTTTCTTATCGATGAAAGGAAAAGGTTTCAGTCTTGTCTGCTTAATGGATGGTAGTGATTTGACAGACTATCTTTTCAATAACCACAGGATGCATCTTCCATGTGGTTGTTTAAAAAAGGAGAAATGAATGATGGTATTGTTTGAGATTAAATAACTTGTGGACAGCTCACAGATGATCATCCATTCGTACCAGTTTGCTTTGTGACAACGTTGTTTTAGGGCCAGGCCGTGGATCTAGGTATCTACAGGCTGTGCACATCTTTTTTTGATCTTATGAATCAACATTTTTCCCAATAATTATTTACGATCATGTTCATTTCTTTTCTTTGTGTCACTTTAACTGCTTTGCATGCTGCTCACATACCAACTATGTAGGTAAAAGTTGCACAAAGTGCAGTTGAAGTGCTTGACTTGATTTTTACGACTTTCAAATCAAAGAGTCAAGTATGAGAATTAAAAACAACTAAATAAATAAAGTTTATAATTGTCAGACCACAATTATCTGGGATGTTGTGATTATAAATTTATGTTTGACATACCATAGCCATACCCTCAAAGTTACCCAGCCATACAAGCCATACAGACACACAACCATATCCCTCACACGCATTCAGATTACCTCAGATGAAAATTAATAGATTTGAAAAATCTTTATCCCAGCTCCTAAAAAATATTTTAAAATAAAGAATAAAATCTCTTACTTAACCTGTAAACATAAATTATTACTATATGCTCATCCAGAAGCAGTGACTAATGCAATTTGACTCCATGCAATTTACTGTTTAGACGGACAAACAATTATTTTTAGTAAAAAAAAATAGAAGAAAAAGCTCATCACAAAAATCAGTATTTGTTCTAAGATAAAATCCTATTTTTTTTTCTATTAGGCTTATAGAAAAGAATATTGGTCATAACATTTTTGGCTTTATTATTCAATACCTTTTGTTTAGAAACCAGAAATGTTTCTAAATAAACATTCTAAATAAACAAATATAGCCATTTAACTTCAGAACAAACTGTTGAACTTTACATCTAACACAATTATTTTTAATCTATTTCTCTTAAAAACAGATTCTCCTCCGACTCTCCAGAAGAATAGTAGGAGTATTTATACAGAGAAATGGAGAAATATATACTTTTCACCTTTTTAAATTTTCATGTGTACGTTTTTATTGGTTTTCTTTTATATTATGGCAATGAGTCACAGCTGTGGTCTGCCAGATTGGTGTGTTTAATGCATCTTGTTTAAAAAGTCCCAGATGGTGCAGTGTGTCAGGCTAAGAGAGAGAATGAAGGAAGGTGAGTGAAATGAGGAAATGATATAAAGGACAATGTCAAAGGAAATAAGAGAGGACCTAAGGTTATTTTCTAGGCATTCAATAAATTAGCTTGTTGTTGAAGAGTCGCACAGTTCGAAAGCCTTTTATTTCTTTAAAGCATGACATTTAATATTAGAATATTACATTAGACAAATAAAAAACTATTTATAAAAACAGAAATATGTGCTTAATGAAAAGTGTGTTTAATGCCTGCTTGAATGGTATTATTTTCAAAAGGTACTTTTAATCTGACAAATGAACCTCATCGTCACGCATATTGCAATTTATCTATATGACTATTTTCTCCATCTAAATACAACAAAAAAGCAGTTTTTTGGGGTTTTTTTATACAATGATGCCTTATTTTGTGTTTATGACTTAAAAAGTAGATTATGTGTCATGCACATTTTTCTGTTTATCCAACAAATCAGGCAGAGAAACTGTTGTAGCTCCCGTTCTTCACTTTAATTAAGTAAACTGCAACTTTATATCTCCTTTCTTGTCTTAATGTTTTACGCTAACACATATACTTGCTCCTAAATGAAGCAGCTTTCTTGTTGCATTGAGACAATCTTTGTTCATTCTTAGAACTCGTCCAGCCAGTAACCTGTCTAGACTTTAATAGATACATGGAGGGAAACCAGAAACAATTCTCTTCTCTTAGGATTTACACAGGGTCATTACCAGTTCAAACCTTTTGTTAAAAAAAAAATCACTTCCCATGGTACTCCCTGGTGTACTCTCAATCATTTCCAAGCCTGCTGACCTCTGCCCTCGGGTACTCAGAGGAAAGTGGTCCATTACACAGATGTGGCAAATTTATCATTTAACAACTAGATGCAACACAACAATTATCCTGCACACTTAATAGATCTACATACACACAGGAAGACAGAAGGCACAGCAGAAATACACATCCATAATTGTTTGTAGTTAAACGCATTCAACTGTTGCATAAATTCTTTTAAAAGGACTCTTAGGACGCTGTGCACATGCCATGCCTCAGTCCTGTGTGTGCTGTGGTTTCCTCTATGTGTAGGCAGACCTTCTTTATCAGAGTTTCTGATTAGAAGCTACAGCACACAGGACTGTACTCCCATCAGAGGTCTAGGACTCCCTGAGCAGCTGCTGAGCGCCAGGGCAAACACACAGCACCCGGGTTACTAACCACACCGGCAGCAACTTGCTTTCTTTGGACAGGCTCTCCGGCCTCACGACACATCTGTTGACCATGTGCACCCCCACATACCCACAATCAGACTTGCTGCCATTTAACCTCTATCATCAGTATATCTTTAGAAAAACAGTTTCACATGAAATCTGAGTGATTTCATGTGAAACTGAATTCAAGTCGACTGGACGGGCACCTATTGTCCTTTAGGTTCTCTATACAGTTCATTCAAGCAATGCCAAACATAACTGGCTTCACTTTGACCACCTGTTGCTGTCAGTGTCTCACTCCATATTTCTTAACCACTGTGAAGTGAGTCAGACATTTCCAGCATCAGGCAGGAATGTGGAAGTGTCTTCCAGCTGCTTTCCAGAGCCAAGCCTTGTTATCTTAAAAATCAGTGTAATAGGAAGCGTCTGGTTTAAAGGGAGACAGTCAGTCAATGGCACTTACAATTATTGACACGTTGAATAATACAGCTTGCTGTATAGTTACAGCTGAAACATTGAGGGAGGATCAGCTTGCTTCTCTCAGCTGTGATATCCTGAACTCTCATGTAATGGTCAGTAGACCTTTGATCTTGTATTTAAAAGAGTCAAATCAGAATTGGTTGATTCTGTAGTCCTGTTCTGGTGGTGCTAAGGTTCGGTGCAGTCTTTCCTGAATGAAATGCAAATCAACTTCGAGCTCCACCTACGATGTTAAAGGGATACCTCAATTTTTTAGTGCAGTTCTGCAAAGCTAATTAGTCATAAGTCCTTTAACTGTCGTAAAAATATATTTAATCACTCTGAGCTTCTTAGAGTAATGGACACTAACAAGTAGTCAGACGTTCTCCCATCATTTCAGTTGATTTAATTATTTCAAACAATTCTAACTGAAAATGTTGAGATAAGTGGGATAAAACGTTATATTGAATCATAACGTGGGCTATAGTGCTGATGTCTGCGTTTTATCTACACTTAAACATATTGTTAACTTTGGTGCTATCAAGCAGTACACTTGAAATGACTCTAACAGGTGGTCAGTAAGTCTTAGATTTTAGCTGTGTTCATACAGCAGGGGCGGGCTCAATTACATTTTTTTTCTTTATTAATTTTTTAAGATGGGAGTTCATATTACTAATTAAATATGACCAGAATCAAACTTTTGTGTGAACGGTTTACAACCCCAAAGCAACCCACATGCACAGAAGAAGAACGTTGATGCCTAACAGCAGTGTTTATTAAGAGAAGTAATGGATGCTACCATCTATTGGTATAATTTAACTTTGTTGAGCAATTGGATTTGACAGGGTTACAAGATCATAACAAGAGAAAGGAAGCCAAGAAAAAAGAAAGCACAACTTATAGCGTTTCTTTTTATGCAACATTATGACGCATGTCTCACGCCAATGGCGTGAAAGTCGGATAAAATGCGATATGACCATTTTGGCTACTGACGTTTTGAAAATTGCACGTATCCGATTCAGCAACACATATGGAAGTGACACAAATCTGATTTTTTATTTTTGGTATGGAACGATAAGAATTAGGCTGTTCACACTGCCTTGAAAAAGTTTGGCATGAGTCTCATATGGGGAAAAGAAATCTTATTTCTGTGCATTTGCCTTCTGTGTGATGGAGCCTGAGTTTAATTCTGCTTAACAGCAAACATGGATTATCCCATGCTCTGTATTAGTTTTTACTTCACTAAAGTTAAAGTGTTCCCCTGCAGACCTCATATACTCACCTTTTTTAAGGCTTCTATCTTTTAAAAACTTTATTTTCTAAAATGAGATGTTACCTTCTCCCTCCACATCCCCCTTTTTATCAAAAGGGCTTTATCATCTGATTTAGGGAGGATGGCAGTAGTCAGGAAGGTGAACACAAGGGCAAAGTAGGGAGCCTGGTCTGCCTGTGGAGATTCAGTGGTTATTAGAAGAAAAGAGAGACGGGAGTTGAGGGCTGAGAGTAATAAAAAGGTGAACAGGGAGGAGAACAACTGGCTTTTGGGGTGTGGGAGTCAGCCATGCATCAGCTAAGTGCAGAGCAAAGAGAGACCAGAGACTATGAGAGAGAGAAGGTAAACTAATTAGCTGGGAGTAGGTAAAAAAAATGTTATTGGCATTTTTCTGCTGGGGTCTTTAAAATAGGGGCTTGAATGCAATTTCTGATGATATTTTAGCTCCCTTTGAGTTCAAGATCCATCTAAGTCAGGTGGTCAACTCATTCCATTTCTTAAAATGAAACTGGAAATAAGCACTCTCCTGACAATGTCCATGTTTGCCCCATATTCTTCTTCTTTGTATCCGACCTTTTGTGTTTGTGTGTTTAGTTGTTAATGCTTGTCTTATTGTTGGTCTGTCAGTCTTTGCTTCCTGTGATGCCTTACCTGGTAAACGTGAAAGCAAACTTGGCCCCGCCAGCCTGTCTCACAGGAATCTGGCACATGGATGTTGCATCTCGCTCCCTTTTGCTCCAGAACTAGAACATTTATTTGTTTTATTCAAAATGCAACAGAGAAATTACATTGAAGCTACAATTTGAGACTGACAAAAATCATGTTTGTTTTTTTTCTACAAACTTTGCTGCTTCAGTTGTTGTATGGTGATGTGTGAATCTGTCCTTTTAGGGAAATGCAGTTAGTTCTGAAATTAAACAAAGATTTGCATTATTTTAATGCCACCACAAAATGGCCTGCAATATTTGTGAATCTTTTATTAGCTCATGGGAAACACGGACAATGCAGCTGATATTACTGTCATTGCTATAGAGTTATGATTAAAAATGGTTGCTTTAAAAAGAGTGAAGCTTGAAATCATTCTTTTGCCAACTACCTCCAAGAAAAATATTGCTGTTACCAATGCTTTACATCACAGGAACCTCCACACAATCTCAAGGAAGTGGGATTGCCCTGATTGCAAGTGCCAAGACATGGAGAAAACCAGTCCTTTGTTTTACGCTTTGCTTCATGCTGAGAGTCTGGACCCTCGTCTAGTGAGAAATGATTGGTTGCTGGATGTGTGGACTCTGTTGAAGATTCAGATTTTACCCAATCACTAATGCAGAGGTTCCCAAACTGTGGGGCGCGCCCCTTTGGGGGGTGCCGTGCTATTGCAGGGTGGAGGGGCACGGGAAGCTGTCTGGGTGAAAAAAACAAAAAAACATGAACACTGTATGCATTCGGTTTTTACCTTAGAATGGCCAACTCTCTGTTATTCCTATGTCAATTTGATACAGTAGGGGCTTCCACACTTCCCATATACAGATATGTATGTATATGGGATATATATACACTTTTATACAGACATACACTTTTATACTGATAAAAGTTACATTTTATCAGCAGTTAAAACTGTTCAATCCATTGTTAACGTGTGGTAACCAGTTTTTCCGAGCCGCCTTTAAACGCAACATGAGAGCTACGACATTTGCGCTGGGTTTACACCTGTGGTGCAGTGAAGGAGACCTGCTGCTGCTGGGCAGAGCTACGCAGGTGTGTTAGAATCATGGCAGCAAACCGACAAAACGCAAAGAACTTTTCAGTTTTTCCCCCAAACTAACTGACTGTTAAGTAAAGCTGTTGGATGCAGGTAAAGTTAGCTAAAGGATGACTAGCTAATATAAATACATCACCTTAAACTTAACAAGTAGTTTGTAGACTACCTATAAGTGCTTTTCCACTAGACCACATCTACCCGGTACTGTCCCGGTTCGGCCAGATTCATTTTCCATTAGCAAATCCAGAGCGGTTCTGTGTGGCTGTTCTTAGATTTTCCACACAATTAAATAAATTTATATGTACGCACCACCATACCCATATAGAAATATGGAGGTTACTTTTTAGATGGAACAGTTTTTTTTTTTTCAAGGTGGATGAAATCAAGCAAGTCTCTTAGAATAAATAGAAAAGTCACATGTCTTGTTATGCAGTGGATGTAAACCTTCGGTTTCATCTATCTGTCCCTGCTTTATGAATTTAATTGTTAGAATCCAACTTGGTTTAAAATGTCTTGTTTTATTATTATAGTGATGCAGTTGAAGGAAATACATTTTCTGCATACATTTTCTTCAAGGAGCAATTTAAGTAATGGCTCATGTTGTGTTTAGAAATCTGAAGACAAAGAGAAAAAGTCGCTCAGATAAGAAGACAATGAAAAACCAAGTCATTATACAAACATCAAATATCTGCTCCTGTCCTCAACCTGCATACTTCTTTCTCTCTCATACACACACACACACACACACACACACACACACACACACACACACACACACACACACACACACACACACACACACAAGCCTAAACCTTTGAGTGCCGGCCAACAGTATCCAGGACAGATTTGATGTTGTGTCTGGATGGATCAGCCCTTTGTCTGGAGGGGAAGCTCTGTTCTCTCTCAGGCATCTGCCCTGTTCTACTGGTGATTCCCACTCTTTCTCTCACACACTGACAAAAGATAAAAGACAGGAGGAACAATCTATTTTACATGGACCATTTGGTTTGCTGTAGTCTTCGCTTATAATAATAAAAAATGTTGGGAGCTTTGGCTGTTGTCTTGTACATAACCACTAATAGGTGTCTTTTGTGGAGTCAGCAAGCAGAAGCCTGATGTTTGCACTGAGTAAGAGGAGGGAACATAAGCGGTTACGCTGTAATTAGGAATGAGCATGCCTTTGAGCAGAAGTGGAGCACATGTGTTTGCATAGATGCACAGGTGGGCAGCGGTGTGAACTGCCTTCATCTGCCTGGCACCAATCTGAGACTTTGCTTGTTGCAAAGTGTGTGTCGAGATTGTTGAAGGGTGTTTGTGTGAGTGGATGTGAAATCCTCCTCTGCACTGTTCTCAGCAGGCTTCATATCTGCAGCTGGCCACTTTGCACTGTCAAGCTGTGGAAGTCTATGTTCTACTGCATTGTAATTACAGAGAACATACACACACAGGCTGCGTTTCCATTACAAATGTATGCAAAACTTTGTCTATTTTCCACTAGTGTTGAAAAAAACACTATTTTGCTATTGCAGAGTTTCCATTAAATAAGAAACAAAATTAAAATCACACTAAAATCACACAATTAAAATCAGAAGTTTGTTCACACGATAAGTTATTAAAAAAACATTCCATGCAATCATCTTCCAACTACTAGTTTTCTTTTGCGTGGTCTGCACCAGTGGCAATATCTGGTTGTTGATTATGTGACTCGTGTAATGTGAAAAAGGTCCTTACATGGCAGTTTAGTGAGAAAAAATAACATTGATACAGACATGAAACCACTTCATCCTAGCAGCAAAACGTTGTATCAAAAAATGAGTTTTTCCAAAATTGCATTGTTTCCATTGAGCAAATGTATTTTCGAAATGTCAAATTGTGCTGTTGGTCAATGGAAACACATCTATTAACAGATAAAACAGCCAGCTCTCTAGATGTGATAAAAACATTTTTGGTTTGGTTGAGAAATCATTTGCTCCATAAGTGGCTTCAATATTTTTGCTCAGTGAGAGAAAACAACCAAACATGGACAAGGAAGGACAAAAGGCTCTCAAAAGTTGGTAAAAAAAATTTCCACATGGCAAACCTGAACATAAATGAATGTTAAAACTGTCACATTTCTATTTGTAAAAACTTTTTGAAAAACTTGTATCCATTTATTTCTACTTTGCAAATATTCTTTGTGTTGGTCTATCTCATAATATCCCAGTAAGCACAATGAAGTGTGGGGTTGTGATATAACAAAATGTTGAAAGGTCTGAATACTTTTGTAACTGCAGTTTTTTTTAAATGTGTTTTGCAAAAACATTTCCTTCTTATTGTTTTCTATCCCCTTTTTTGTGGCTAGAAATTTTGCCATTTTGGTGAAAACAAAGTAGAAGTGTGCTTTGAAGTATTTCTTCTCAAACCTTTCAGGCACTTTCAGAGGAAATCTTAATGTACTAAGATTGTCAAATATGTTTCAGAGTCAAATTGTTTGCATAGCATCAGCCTACATTTAACTTTTTCCAGGGCTGAGTTAAGAAAAGAGACACCTGTTCTGGAAAGACTGTAGATTGACATCAGGAATATTGTACACTCTTCATGCTAATTAACTCTCTCTCTATCTCTCTCTGACCTATAGGAGGATACTTTCAGATTTATATCAATTGTGTATCTTAATATTTATCTACCTTAATGTATATACAATGAATATATATCAATTGGATATATATCTGAATGTGTGACAGCTGCTGCTGGTTGTCATGAAAACTTATTAGGTTTATTTTAACTCCCACACATAGCCCGACTATGTAGTCACACCATGGCTCCAGTGGGACTCCCATCACTTAGGTTCAACACTGATATCATTCCTGGTGTTTCTGTTACAGTATGATGTATCATGGCCAAATTTAGTGGACTTAGAATACCTCACTCTGATCTACTTTGGTATATTTCTGCATTTAGCTGGTAACTGGGCTTTGTTGTCACATATGTGACCTGAGTTTGATAACCCAAGATAATCCCTTTAGTAGTGGATGTTGTCTCACATTTATTAGACAGTAGTTGTCAAAATGCAGACAGCGGCGGGTTTTGACTTGGGTATTCTGGCTTGCTTCATTAAGTGGATGGACAATAAGGAAAAAGCAACAACATAAAAATGTCACTTGAACCCCTGACATGTTTTCTTATTTCTTATTTTATGTCCATATAAAGCTGAGTCCAGAGAACCCTGTTTCTTAACTCTCCTGCCATCTTAGCACAATGTTCAGGAGGAGCGAGGCAAATGTCATGGTAGGGGGGTGAGAACGCGCTGTGGGACAGGGTGACGGTCTGACGGTCTTTCCAAAACCACACACACACACACAAAAATAAAAAATAAAAATAACCAAACTCGTAAAAGCGCAGAAAGCAACCTGCAGGACTACACACAGAGTAAAAAACTTGTGGGTAGGTTACCCTGCCTCTTATGGCTGGAGGAGGGTTAAACTGTAAATCCAGGAGCAAAAAAAATTTAATTTGCAAAGTATGTGGAAAAGAGGAAATACAAGCAAAAACGAAGCAGGTTTATGAATCCCAGCAATGCAAGCAATTCAGCGGACTACTAGTAACAGTCACAACACTTAGGAGAAACAGCAGGAGTCAACACAGACATCCATTACATTAAATTTATTGTGTTTCTATAAAGATATATTTTTCATTTTTTAATTTAACTTTGATTTATCCAGGAAGTCATTATTGAAATTATGCTGCTGCCTATCATTGCAGTAAAATAATACTGAAGTTACAAACATTACATATAAATAACATCCACAAAAACATGTTTTAACTCATAATGGATACTTTCCACTCAATTAATATCATATTTTTTTTTCTATTGTAATTTTTATACTTATTGAAATGTATATCATTACTACATTTTATGCCATATTGCACATTCCTATTTGTGACTATGTGCCTTTAGTGTTCAAGGACTTTTTCACGTTCAGAGTCTTAAAAACCTTCTCTATGTTTGTGTCAACTGATTAATTATGGACTTACCAGAGTCATTAGGTATTCTATCAGGACTACCAGGTGTTTTCCCACTTGATAGCCCAGTAGACTTCAATTGGGGTTCAGAATTACATTTGTTACATCTTCAGTTGGTGCGGTTTACTTTCACACTGCACTGTTTCAAACAAACCAAACCATTAAAAAACCCTGTTCAACTTCTTGCCTGTGGTGGTGCTGCATCAAAATTCACTGAAGGAAACAACACAAAAACCTCTACAGAAAACACTCAGTTCTTTGATCCTTCTTCACAAAATAACAACTAAAATCTAGTGCTTTTAGATTTGGCAAGTTGTAGGATTTCTCTTTTGTTTTTGGCAAAAGACCACGAGTCATTTCTCCCTTTAGCACTGACTCATGTGGTTGTTTGGGTTGTTTTTATGCACAATCCCCTGCACTGTAATCCACTTCCTGCTGTTGGAGCAGTCTCCTGTCTGCTTGTATTCATATGCAGGGTTTCCCCCAGAAACCTTGCTAAACCTCATGGTAGGGGAGCTTGGACATTGATCCCCAACCAGTCAACCAGTGGCCTACCATGGTTTAAGTTTTTTTTATTTTATTTTGATCCTTTGGTCACATACTGACCATACTATGCTGCCATTGTACTTCCAGCCGTTTCACCAAAGAGATTCTTTAACCCGACTTTTCTGTATAAAAGCAACCTATAATAAATGAACAAAAATGCTTTGCCTGGTTGGGGTGCAAGTAAAGCCTGATGGCCTGCCAGGATTATAATACTCTGGGGGAAACCCAGCATACAGTATGCATTTGAACTGCATTGGAATTCACATCAAACAAACCAAGACCTAAGTTTGTAGGCAGACCAGAGTTAGCTTTTTTGGTCCTCGTTGGAGCGGAAAGGAGAAGACTAATTATTTACCAGCTTATGAATGTCATAAATCTTTGTTTTCAAATTATGTCAGTACTGTTTCCTCCATTTTTCTTTTTGATCCATGGCTGGTTTCTATCCCTCCAGGTCTGGCTGCCACAGTTGGCCAGGAACCAGACCAAGCCCACGGCTGTGCCCATGGCAGCTGTTATCCAGCAACTGGGGACTTGTTAGTTGGAAGGGAAAAAAACTTGAAGGTCTCGTCCACTTGTGGCATGAGAAAGAAGGATCGGTATTGCATCGTCAGTCACTTGCAGGTGAGGGTTTATGACATTCTTTATAGGATCTTTTTACTTTTGTTTGTTTTTATTTGATCCCTGAATTCCCTCTCTTCTTGTCACTATATTTGATGCTGTCCTATCCTGCCACAGGATGAGAAGAAATGTTTTGAGTGTGACTCCAGACGACCATACGACCCAGTCTACAACACCATTAATCACCGGATAGAAAATGTTATCACCACCTTCAAACCGCATCGGAAAAAGTCCTGGTGGCAGTCAGAGAACGGTTAATGGATGCTTGTGTTTTAACCAAACCACATAAATTACAGAGGGAGTGGTAAATGAAATTGATTTTGTGGCTACTTTTGGGTATTAGAAGTTAAATCTAAGAATGGATAAATAGGACCCAGGGAATGATGATCAGCAGAGTGTGTTATTTTGTTATGACTAAATGCACACAACTTGTGTCCAATCTCCATTTTTTTGTTTTGATCTGCTGAAACAGATTTGTGCTGATTCTGATTATTTTAAAAGCGATAATATTAGAAGATATCAGAACAGTATTCAAAAAATGTTTTACCTTTTCTGGCACAAATCAATAATCCAAAATCACTTCAACAGTTTAAGAGTAATCACTTTTAAAATGTCTTTTATAAAACCACTATAATTAAATTGTAAAGCTAATATTTTAAAGGGGCATTTCAGTAAATTAGATGTTATATGGATTAATTTCACACAGACTGATGACATATTGAGATATTGGAGCCTTTATTTTTGTTAATTATGTTGATTTTATGCTTTTGCCAAATAAAAACACCATGTTTAGTTTTGAATTTTACATCAGACAATCAAAAAAGTATTTTAATACAAAATACAGAAATTTGTGGAAAATATGTTTAATACCTGCTTAAAGGTTTTGGGGGTTTTTCTTCAAAAGAAACTTTTAATTTGACAAACAACCTCATTGGAACCCATATTCTGATTTTCTTAGTTAGTCCTAACATAGCAACGTCTTTGTGTATTTCCTTCAGAATCCACATCTTTAAGTTTCCAAAAGCTTGCTGAGTTGATCAAATTCATCAAGCAAACTTAAAGTTTGAAATAATAAAATAGAACAGCTTTGCTGCACTCCCTGTATTATTCCTGTAATCTTCTGACCATCTTCCTCTCTCACACACCCTCAATGAACCATACTTTTCTTTAGATTTTGTAGAAAATATTGTTTTCTTTTTAATAGTTTAAAAAAAATCCATCCACCCAACCAAATAGATTGATGACAAGCAGAGCAGATACTGCTTCCAATATGTCATGCCTCCCTATAAAATACATGTTTTTCATGCTTGACCTACATCAAGTATATTTAACTACCATATTACAAAATAATAAATAAAAGGTTTTGCTGATCTTAAACTGAAAAGAAACAAAATGGTAAAAAGTTCAGATTCTAGCAGTTCAGATTTTAAGCCTTGTTTCTTGCATGGTTTAGCAGTTCTTTCTCTTGTGCGTCATTGTAATGTCACAATCAAATCTCTGTTTGTGTGCGCACAGCTGTCATGGAAAAGAAGGAGTATAAATAGGTTGTACTTCCTGTGCTCCTTTCAGTCTCATTTAGTTGCTTTCTGCTTCTATTCTTGTTTTTGTTACGACATGATGTTGGCATCAGTAGCAACCCATGGTTTAAATAATAGGGAGTATGTTTTTACTTCACATCACCTAAGACGTGAAGTAAAAAAAAACCCAACATAAATGTAACATAAAAATTATCCTATATCAGAACTGGTTTTAGTGTAAATAAACCAAGCGCATACAGAGTTTCTGGAGTGACTGTGTTAAAAATGTGGGTTTGTTCCTAAAAACAGGGTCACTGATGGGAAACTTGCTCTCCTATTTAAGATACAAAGTGATCAAATACCAAGCTTTGTGCAAACCTGTTACTAATAAACTGAAATAATGCCCCTGAATCCTGTTTTTAAGGGGGCAGTGTTATGTGCTTACCAGGCACATAGTGTTATTTTAAAGCACAATCAAGTAACTGTTAAATTCAGTACATACCAACTATGACTTAAAGGAAATTCTACTTTGTCATTTAGCACCTTCAGGAACAACATGGTGCCTCTATTAATCCTTTAGCAACGTTTTTACCAGCATTTCACAGAAGCTCCTATAATAAGAAGCTCAGCTGATGGGTGGTTCCACCAGGTGTTTACTAATTGCTTCTGACTAGTCTTGAGGAGTTGAGTGAGGGAGTCAAGTGGAGGGCTGCTCTGTGAGGTGAAAGCTCAGAAGCTTGGAAACTGCAGCTCCAAGGAGGAGCTGTGCCTTGAAGGTGGTGCTAGATCCACCCAGGTGTTTTGCACAGCTGGATGGTTGCCATGGAGAAGAAAGGATTTGTGAAATATGCATGATAGAATCAAAGTAACCCTCCAGGTATGTTTTTGATGAGAGAATAAATACATTATAACTGTAATCAAACTGTAATCAAAATGTCAAATTTACACAAAACTGCCCCTTTAGAATTTTTTAAAAGTTATTTGCTGCATGAACATATACCACCTTAAAAAACTATTAGAAGCCCAACATTAATGTACACTATGACTGAATATAAATGGCTAACCAGTCTTTTTTCAGTCTCTGTCATATTGTTATACAATTTGTAGCTATTATGATTAATGATTAAAGCTAATCATAATAGTTTTAATCACTGATCTAATGCAGTTTCTCACTGCATCAGTGAGAAACGTCTGATGCAGATGTAAAGCAGTGTGATTTCCATTACAATTTTCATTTCTAATCACTTGAGTGGAAGAAATGTTTTGACTATACCTGTCTTACTAATGTTTTCTTTCTCTCAGGAAAGTCAAATGTTTTTATTGAGTTGGATCTTGAGGCAGAGTTTCATTTTACTCATCTGATTATGACATTTAAGGTAAGACAAGGTACTTCACTCACTTTCCTGAAACAAATTAGAGTTAGTGCTAGAATATAAGAAAAAAAGCATTGCATTTTTTTTCTTGCAGACTTTTCGCCCTGCTGCCATGCTTATTGAGCGATCAGCAGATTTTGGTCGAACTTGGCAGATCTATCGCTACTTTGCTCATGACTGTGCTGTTTCCTTCCCTGGCATCTCTACGGGTCCTCTGCAAAATATCAACGATGTGATCTGTGAGTCGCGTTACTCTGACCTGGAGCCATCGACAGAGGGCGAGGTAAGGCCCACTGGTGCTTATAGAAACATATTTACATGTTGAAGCCCTCCACGGCCTCTAGTGGGTAGTCCTAGGAATGTAAAAAGCTACATTTATATGTGAATATTACCATTATATTCCAGATGTAGCTGTAGACCACAAGTTGTGGTCATTGGTTGATAACAGCAAATTGTAGGGCATTTTATCCATTGGATGGCTTTGAATGAGAAGTTTAGACACGTGGATGCTTATGCTCGTGGCAGCCATTTTGGATTTGGATCTTTATTGGTGAGTGAAAAAAGTCCCAACCACAATTTAGTATTTTGAACATCTGGAGAGCTTTCTATTAATTTCCTTTGGCTTTTGAGTTTAAATCAAGCAAATGTACAATTATTTTTGGTTGCTTTGATTATTAAGCAATTAGCTTTGGTCTGCTTCTGCATTTGGAAAAGGCTAATAAAATGGACAGATGCTTAACGTGTTGAAATTAAGACATGAATGCATCTATAAGTAAAAGGAAAAACATGAAAACATCATTTTTCAAAACTATTTAATTTATATTATTGTATTGTGTTTTTTCTATTTGCAAAGCATATTTCAGCAACAAGGTTCTTACAGGCAAAGTGCTTTATACCGTAAAAACTAGGGCTGTAGTGATACAATAATCTCACAATACGATACGATACACAATATTCTACCCACAATACAATATATATTGCGATATTCCGAAAACAATACAATTCGATACACTTTTACGATTTTCTGAAAGATTTTAGAGGGACAGAGGGATTTTGGTGATATTTTGTGACTGTTATAAAGTTGGATTGAATTGATTTAACTGAAAACTGATTAAAAGCACCAACTACACAATACCTGGCTCTGGAAGGACACAGACCTAAAGTCGATAGCTGGACAAAATGAATCAAAGAAGTGGTGAGAAAACATGTTTTTTTCAATTGAAACAGTACAAACCATAGGTTACATGCATTTGTAAAGTAAATAAAATGCACCAAGTAAGCTGATCTGAATAGTTTGATGCCTTTTAAACCTGGACACTTAACATCTGAAGGAATCACTCTAAGCTTGATGACCTGGTGCGAAGCAAGCAATGAGTGAACAAGGTGACAGTTGGATGTTACAATACTTGCAGATGAAAATCGATTTTTTTTTTCTAGGAAAGAAAATATCGACATATATCGCGATATTGATATTATTATACAGCACTAATAAAAACATAAGATAGTAGAAAACATATGTACAAGCAATAAACATTGCATTTTGTTAAATGCCATAATCAAGATTATCAAGCAGATGTACATCAAGCATGTTGATCAATGTTCCAATAATGAATCAAAAGCAACTCTAAACATGTGGGGTTTTCTTCTGTGTTTCAGCCCTTATCCAGTCTCCTGGATGTTTGTTCCAGAATTGTGGTGTATAGAAGCTGAATGCTGATTCTGTCTGATTTATGTCCTTAAATGTATAATTAATTGAAACTAAACTTTAAAAAAAATATTTTGCAAGTCAATTAACTGATGATGGGGTAAAGTTCTCCTTTCTCAATTAATTGGTTCATTTTAAGTGTATGCTGTGTCATTTATAAATTTTTAATTCTTCAGTTTTGGTCTTCCATACAATTGTTTATCAATTACTTTACCGCATTCTTAAAACATAACTTGAAGGAAACACTTACCATCTCAATAACAAATTAGGGAGTTAGTTCTACATCCTCTGTCTCTTTGCTTACCTCAGCACAAAGTCTTATGTTCTTCTGTTTAAGGTCGAACTCATACCTAGAAAGTAGGGTCCAAATAACTGCTGTTTTTAAAAAGTTGTACATTTTATTTTCCTTACTTATTTGGGCCATTAAGTTTTGGAGAGTGCAGCATGCCAAATTAAAAACTGTTGCTGTGGAGAAGACATTAAAAAAGTTCAGTTTTTAAATGAGCCCTAAGCATATCAAAGCATAACCACCATTTCATGTGTTCAGATCAAATGTACCATTTAAGCCTTTTCTGGATCTGTGAATATTTGGTGCGTAAATTTCATGGTGCGTAAATTTGCTCTACCAGTCATTTGTGGGGGGATAATGTGTGTTTTTCTGACCTAGGTCATCTACAGAGTGTTGGATCCAGCTATCAAGATTGAAGACCCATACAGTCCCAACATTCAAAGTAGGTCCTACTTCCTGCTCATATTATGGGATAAAGTAAAATAGCTGTGTTTGAGAATGTATGTGATGTATATTAAAATTAAATAAGTTACTTTAAATAAAACATTTCAAACCATTTAACACCATTGTAGACTGCCAATGCCTGGGGCTGTTAAACATTTAGAGGAATAAAATATGTTGTTGACTTAAAACTGCAATAATTAACTTTTGTAAAACAAAAAATGTTTTTACATATTTATTAAACTATCACCATGTCCTCATAATGTGACAAATAATCAGCAAAAAGATTATTGTTCCTGAACTGTTATGGCTGTCTGAAGAAATGTACCACTCCCACCCAGAAACAACCAATCAGAGGCAGGAGGAAGAGAAGGATAGCAAGGGCAGAAAGTGGCTCACAAATGTACTTGATTGACTGCATTAAGACTCTCCTCCTGGCTCTGATTGGTTGTTTCTAGTTCACACAGAGAGATGGCAGAGGAGCTCACTTGTTTATTTAATTTTTTCACCAATTATCCATCTCATACAGCCTGTCACGACATAGTGATGGTGTCAATATATATGTAAAAATTATTTTTAATAAAAGTTGGCTTTATTGACCCCTTTGAAGTTGTGTCAGAATGGAGGAAAACCACAGAGGAAACCCACCTGAGGAGTTTTGCTTTTTCCTTTCTGTGTTTCCATTTGTCACCGTAAGTCAAACTCCAGCCAACACATATAGCTGCTATCATCCAGCTGTGACATATTACAAGACAGACAGCCAGTCTCTCTGGGCTGTGAAACATGTTCCTGCTGAGTCGAAGACAGGGTGCGATGGAAAAAGCAGCTGTTTCTCTCTCACACAGCCCTCATGTTTAAACTGGCAGGACTTAAGAGCTGTTCCCAGAAACCCCTGCTTTGTTTCCAGCACAGCAGCCGAGCCTGTCATCCTCTGTTGTGAAATAATTCATTGGAAGTGGCACGCAGGAAGTCCTCTAACCCCCTCACCTCAAATAAATCCATATTTATGGGCATGTGGTACAATTAGTCAGTGTCCTCTTGAGGTCTTTTTGGACAGGATTCCTGTTTGTTTTGAAATTGGTCAAGTTTGCTTGATAATTACATTAACTTATTGACTGAAGTTTTATTACTATTGAAATAGAAGAACTGTCAAAAAGGGGATGGCAAAAGCAAGACACATATGAGGGTCAGAATCTTTTGTCCTGAACATTGAGAGTCATCTGAGAACAATATTTAGTCACATTCGTAAGGCTTGGAAACTGAGTAGTTTAGAAGTGCATTAAAAACAAACTACATTTTATAAAGGGTGCACTGATTGCAGTTTTCAGGCCAATCTTTAAAAAGCCTGATCTGCCAGTGTTTTATCTGAAAGGGCCCTAAATGTAACTACAAAGTTTATAAGCCCTCAAAGTTTTCTGTGAGCCTGGGATCAATACCTTGTGACGGTCACTTCAAAACATTGACTTTCTTGCCTTAAGCCGCATATAATTAAGAAACCCAATTTCTTCCCAGATTTTGGCTTGCAGTTCTTTGACTTGCAAGGTTCCCCTGTTTGTCGACACAATATGAATCCAAAAATCTGTCGTCTTTTGTTTAATTCAAACTGTAATCAGGCATCAAACATACATTCATCTTTTGGTCTTAGCATGGGACAGTATATTCTTGGGAAAGAGAGTGGGATCAGAAATAACATATTTCAAAGGAGATCAGAAAGATTGTGGGTTTTTGGACTGGACAGCTGTACTGTTGCAGCAAAATGTCTCACTCCTTTCCCTCAAAGATTGAAAGAGCATAAATATGATAACCTTGATATTTCTGACAAAAAGCAGATTGTTGCATAAGTGAGCTAAACACAGGATTCCATTGCTGTCTCTGTAAAGGTTTCCATCTGTCCAGAAATGACTCTGAAGTGGAACAGTATGGCATGGCACTAGGAGTCTAATCTTGTCTCGTGATACATGTTTCTGACTCTAAATCCATTATTTCCTTCAGACCAACTGAAGATCACTAACTTAAGACTGAACTTCACCAAACTTCACACACTTGGAGACACCCTGGTGGACAACAGAGCTGAAATTAAAGAAAAATACTACTACGCCATATACGAACTTGTTGTACGTGGAAACTGCTTTTGCTATGGCCACGCCTCTGAGTGTGCACCCATTGAAGGCATCAGGGACGACATAGAAGGAATGGTAAGTGCTGAGGATTTACATCTTAAGCATTTCAAGCATTTTACAACTCATTTTCCCCCCATCCATGTTGATTGAATTTACTTTTACTCTGGTCTCTCTCAACTCTTTCAAGGTTCATGGCAGATGTGTGTGTAACCATAACACAAAAGGTTTGAACTGTGAGCAATGCGGTGACTTCTACAATGACCAGCCTTGGAGGCCAGCTGAGGGCCGCAACACACACGCTTGCAAGAGTTAGTCTTTACTGTAGATATAAGTGATAGTGTCTGCCATACTAATATCTTGGGAAAATTTCTTGAGCTGTGGCTTGTTTTTGTTTGAGTAAATATCTTTTCAAATTCAGAGTGTGACTGCAGCGACCATTCAGATAAGTGTCACTTTGACATGGCTGTCTATTTGGCCACTGGAAACACGAGTGGAGGGGTGTGTGATGACTGCCAGCACAACACAATGGGCCGAAATTGTGAGATCTGCAAACCGTTCTTCTACAAAGATCCCACAAGGCACATAAGAGACCCCCGTGTTTGCATAGGTGAGTGTGTGGATGGTAAATAAATAAATTTGTAATGGGTCTATAAAAAGATATTGTTGGGTATGAATAACATTCATGTTGTCTGTTGAAGTTTGAAACAATTGGATCCAACTTCACCCAATCGCTAACATTTGGTTATGATGTATGTAATACCAGATATGCTATGAAGTATCCTAGAAATTGCTAGAAACAACCATCCCCAACTGCGAAAAGAGAAGTACTGAGCCAAACGACATCTTTGCTAGTATGTAAATGTCTTAAACATTCCTATTAAGAACAATACTCTACAGAAGGAACAAACCAGAACTAACATATCAGAGCAACTCCATAATACTACCACCAGTGGAAAACGCACTAAGTGCACATAAGAAATAGAATAGATCTTTAGATTTTCTAAAACTGCATTTTGACTGACAAATAATAACAATAACCAGGACACATTTGCCCTTCCAGCTTGTGATTGTGACCCAGATGGCTCAGAGAATGGAGGACAGTGTGACAGCCACACTGACCCGTCGCTCGGCATGGTGGGAGGCCAGTGCCGTTGCAAGCCTAGCGTAGAAGGACCACGCTGCGACAAGTGCAAGACCGGCTTCTTTGGCCTGAGCGCTAACAACCCTGTGGGATGCCAACGTGAGTGGAGTTTTAGTTTTCTCATTTGATTGTCTTGGAGAAATTTTTGCTTTTTGATTGTAATGTTTGTGAAGGTAAAATATACAGACTATGTTTGTAAGTAATGTAAAAAAATATGTTGACTAGACCTGTATCTGTGACTTTTTCTCCTCTGTAACATTTTTTCTTCAACCTCAAGCTTGTCGATGCGACTCCAGAGGAACCGTGTTGGGCAGCTTCATGTGTGACCCATTCAGTGGAGACTGCATATGCAAACGACTTGTCATTGGACGTTTCTGTGACCAGTGTCTAGTAAGATAACACAAAAAATTATTTCAGACCTTGGATTTTGAAGTATTTAATTTCATTAGTCATCAATTATATAAGTAATGTATCTTTTGATAAATGCTTCTGTTTGCTTATGTGTAGGTGTATTTATCTTTGAAAAATAATTTCTTTGTTACCTTTATTATTAATATATTTTTTAAGTTAGGTAGACTGAAAAGTTGTAAACTACAGAAGCACGTTCAGCTGAGTTTGATTGATGCCGAAGGAAGTGTGTAGTATTAAAGTAAATGCACCAAATGAAGCTTTTTAGCAGGGGCTCATTTACAGTGCCTTTAAACAAATAATTCATGGGGTGCTGAGGTGGCACAAGGGTTAAGCACAACCCACATAAGGAGGCCTTAGACTGGTTAAATTGTGACCTTTACAGCATGTCTTCCCCTTTCTCTCATTACCCACTTTCCTGTCAATTCACTGGCAAATAAATGCCACTAGAGCCAATAAAACCTTTAAAAAATAATAATAATAATTCATGTTCCTTGACCATGAATTATTATGGTCAATGGACATAATGGTCCCAGATTGTGGAGTTTTTCAAACCACAATCTTCAGTGTGAAAAAAGATGCTCTGGTCGTCATGTTGCTGGGATACTTTTATTACCAATCAGCTGCACGTTTATCCCAAAGCATCACCTTTTTACCCAAAGTGCCTTCTTGAACCCGCAGTGTCCAGCTAAGTTTCTCAAACCATTTATCAGTTCAGCACTCCTAACAACGTTGTAAATTAGTTTACGTAAAATCATTGTTTTGGGGATTTCCTGAAGGTGGAACATCAGAAAGAGCAGGAGTTTCTTAATGCGACTGAAACCAATTTCAAAGAATCAAATTTTTTTAAGCCATGTTTGATATGTGCATCATTTTAACCCTTTAAGGTCACTCAGAAACTCTAACAAACACACTGCTAGTCCAAAAAACTAGCCAAAAACGCTTCTAGTAAAATCCAAAACGTCACTATCATCGGTTCTCTTCCTGCCTCCAAATCTCTCTCCAGAGCTGCTGTCTCAACGCGTCTCTCACTCTACTCTATTTTGTAGGCAAAATTTTACAAACTGTGAACTTTTTCTATCCACTTTATAAAACTCCAGAAAAATATGTTGATATTTATGCGTTTTAAAAGGACAAAATGTGAAACGTTTTAAGGGTTGTGAATATGTTTTCAAGGCACGGTAACAATCATGTAGACATTTTTGTGTGCCTAGCAACCCACGCTGTTAAACAGTGACGAGCCTCCTGTTATAATTCAACCCCTTGTCCTGAACCTACTCAGCCAGGAATAGCATGGGCAGGAATCCGAGCTCCTGCCTGGGTCATGGGTCTAAATTTAGCTAAGGGATTTAAGGTTTGTCCGGCTGGTGTGAGTTACAGTGGTCTTAAAATGGTCAAACCTTGATGTGTTCCGGGTGTGTGGATCCGGTTGATAAGCCTGATTTATGGTCTTTTCTTACAGATCTGAACTGAGCATGTGATTATTTCATCATCTTGTGTAGAACTTGGATTATTTGGCAAAGTACAATAAAAATCTGGTGGCTGTTTCCATACTGTGAACTGTTCTTCTTTTCTAAGAAAACAGAGAAACTTTAATAATGTTCTCATTAAAGAGAACATTATTCTCTTTAATGTAGCTACATCCTGGTAAACTCCTGTTGTTGCTGTGTCTGTCTTAAAGTCTCACTGCAGGAAAAGTGTTGCAGCTGTTCAACCCTTTCTTCTTTTTGTTTCTGTCAATCATTGCCTTCTTTCTATCATCATATAACTCTAGTCCGAACACTGGGGGCTGAGCCATGACCTGAATGGATGCAGAGGTTGTGAATGTGATATTGGAGGGGCGCTCGACAACCAGTGAGTTCGGAACATTTTTCATATATGTGTTGTATTTCCAACATACAATAATTATACTTGATTTCTTGATTAAATTTACTGGAATGATTCTGTGGCATGGGGTGCACCAATAAATATGCCCCAATTTCTCTAATTTTAGGAGATCGGTGATCAGCCGATACTTGAATGTGAAACCAATCTTATTTACCAAACTCATCTACCTCCACAAAATTCTGAAAATCACTCACTGTCCCTTTTTGCTCTGTCGTAAGAGAGGTTTACCTGGCAGACTTGGCCACCAGGTCACATGTGCCTGGTTAACAACAGCGAAGAAAGCTTCATGGAAAAACTGCAAACATCACAAATCTTTCAAGATATATTTGAACTGTAGTATTTATTGCTGCCAAACACAATATGTAAATCTTGATGCCTATCTGATGTCGCCATAGTTTACATATAATGTATGTTAACTTGTAACCGTCCCATTTCAACGAGTCGTATAAAATATCAGTTAAAATTATGAATTATGTATATGGTTTAAATGATTTTGCACCCACTCTCCTGATGTTATTTCATGTAAGTTATATGATTTAGTGAGCTTAATCTTTTTCTCCCTGTGCACCTTTTGTTTTTTTTTTTATAGAGTTTTGCTAAATGTAGGTCTAAATATCCTCTTTAAACACTTCAGCTATAATCAAGAGTTAATGGCCTGTAAACTCAGACCTTATTAGCGTTCGAACACCACAATGTGTTTCACATTAGGCAATTTCTTCACTACATTACATATCAATTAGAATTGCTGTGTAAAGGGTTTAGCCACAGCTATTGGCACAAATAACAATAAGAGTTCTCAGTGAAGAATTCTTGATCACTTGGATCTGTACTTTTCACAACTCAGCCAAAACTTCCCACAGCTCCAAGAGTTTCTGTTCAACTCTTTTTGTCATTTGCCCATCTATTAGAAGGAATTATGGCAAGATTACACGCTCTTAGAGTTTCCCGCTAAACAATAGGAGATGAGCTATAGACCCATGCAATAAATTACATTATTATTGAAACGTCCATTGAACTTTATCACAAAGTGAAACACATTATATAGATTAATTAGAGACAGAGATGGGTGTTTGAAAGATGTTATTTCTGTTATTTATGAGGATCCTCAACTTTCCGCTAATTAAAACAGGACATTTAAAATTAGAATGTTACACCACAACGTTTAAAAAACTATTTCTAATACAGAAAAACGAACTTAATGAAAAGTATGTTTAATATCTACTTAAATGTTTCCGTTTTTCAAAAAATACTTATTATTTGATAAACCAGTTTCATCGGAAAGAATATTCTATTTTTTTAATATGACTGTACATGATATTTAGCAGCATGTTCATCCATTAATTCCAGACCTCCTTAAGATGTTAGTGGTAGCTCTGTAAGGATTTGCAGGACAACGTTAGTCCTAAATACCACTGTGTATGCACTCTTTTTAGATGCTCCATGGATAGTGGTCAGTGTCGCTGCCGCAGTCACATAATGGGACGTGATTGCACGCAGGTGGAGTCTGGATATTTTTTTATGGCTCTGGATCACTTTGTTTATGAAGCTGAATTTGCTCAAATGGGGCAGGTGAGTTTTATCGCATTTTCAACAGAAACCTTTTCAACTTTGATATATTTGAACTGTTTGTTTCTGTGTGCATGGTTTCAGGGTTGCACCTTAGAGACCAGGGAGCATCAGCCCGGTCGACCCGCTCAGTGGACAGATATCGGCTTCGCTCAGGTCCCTCAAGGCGGCACTTTGGAGTTTCTGATAAATAACATACCTTACTCTATGGAATACGATTTAGTCATCCGCTACGAATCCCAGGTATGTATTATGACTCATGTTAATCTGAGGTCTTTTTTGGTTGTGTACTCCTCAGCTATGAATGAGAAGTTGAATGGAATCTAGCCTGACTATAATGCTGTATCAAATTAAAATAACTTTTAAACATGGACATTTCTGACTGTTATAAACAGCAGACATAACTTGTCAGTTTGTCAAATGGGCCGGTGACTGATTTTAAGGTAGATTGGTTCGGTGGATAAGATCAGTTTCACATTGTCAATCTCCCAAACCCATGGGATTTTTCGATGTATTCCTAACCCAACCCTTTATGCTGCCTTCTTGTCTTCACGTGTTCAAAAATTATTCCCTGTATCATTTCCCTAACAAATAACCTTTTTTTTTGGCTTCTTTAGTTTTGATTGTGAATTTTCTTTTAATTGGTTTGTTATAAATATTTTTAACAAGAAACATAGTGGTGTGTTTGACACTTATTTTCCCTGCTGTATATTGGTCTTAGTTGGGTTGTTTATTTAGTTTATTTGGTTGGGAACCATTTCAAGGAATTTATACCCTCTGAACTCTAGATGCCCCGGGACTGGGAGGAGGTGCAGATAACCGTGATCCGTCCAGGTTCCATTCCCACCAGCAGCCCTTGTGGGAACACCATCCCAGATGACGACAGACTCACCGTCCCTCTGCCAGCCGGAGCCAGGTGTTCGACTCATGCAAACAAGCAATATCCCCCACACACACACGCACACAGATTTTTTTTACACACTTGTATATTCTCATCCAAGCACCAACACTTGTGAGCTTCTCTTTCAGTGTTGATGGGAACTTAGTGCTACCTCTGTTTTCCCAAGGTTTGTGGTTCTTCCTCAGCCAGTGTGTTTGGAGAGAGGTGTGACATACTCCCTCCGCTTGGAGTTCACACGTTATCAAGATGCTAACAGCATCCTCAACGGAGCAGACTACGCTGTCATCCTCATAGACTCTGTGAGATTAAATTGCGTCTTTGGACCTGCAGTTCTAGTGTCTGGTGATGTCCTCTGACTGTAATGGCCATCCTCCGCTCCAGATTGTGCTGATGCCGCGTCACTCCTCCATGGAGATGTTCAACACTGGGGATCTTGCCTCAAACGTCAGGAAGCAGACCTTTGAGCGGTACCGGTGCCATGAGGGAGCAAGGAGTGTGATCCGCCCACAGATCAGTGATACCTGTGCTAAGCTCATCAGCAGCATGTCAGCCGTTATTAATGATGGAGCCCTGGGTGAGGAACTTACATTTAAGAGAAAGAGACTGTCTTTCGCTTAAATTTTATATATATACATACATGCATACATACAAACTTGACAGAAGTACTCTTATCCATATATATGGATCCATATCCATATACAGTATCTTATCCATATACTCCCACACAAGATAACTAATTGTCTTATCTGTCATGAAGGAAAATTTTCCAAGGCAATGGATTTTAAGTGGGATTACAAAAGGGAAACAAATAAAGTACAATGCATGAAATGTGTAACAGTGGGGAGTGTAATAGTAGGACTCATAAGGTGCTGTTGAATAAGACTTATTTTTGTGCTGTTTTCCATTGGATTTGTTTGCTAACCTCTAAAAATAACAGAAAAGGTCTATAGGTTTATAAAGGTCTGTACAAGGGAAACTGACCCACATAGCCATGACAAGTTTGTTTTCCTGGGGAAGATTCATTAAGAGGAGCTTAATAGACCCAAAAGTCTACCAAAGTTTTACACTCAGTTAAATTCAATTAAAAGTAAATCATTTTGAAACAGGACAAATGTAAAAGGCTGAAACTGGGGTTACTTTTCATGTCTTTTGTATTATAATTTAAATGTTTTTCATATGTTTATGTTATGTTTAAGTTCATTTTGCTTCAGTAGTGAATCACTGCATGTAAAATAATGCTTTGATAAATTTTGTTTATGTGTGCAACAGGTTATTCCTGTTTCCCTCCCTCTCAGATGTAGAATGTCAGACATTGCTGAGTCAGAGGTGAGGTAGGCTGGAGGGGAGAGAGAGGGACATTAAGAAACGAGAGATCAGCCCCTTAAAGAAACAGTTAAAACAAAGAAGATAACATTCAAACTGTTGAGACGAGGTCCAAAACATACAGAAGCCTGTACGTTATTTGCACAGTTAAAACATTAATGGTGTGTGATTAACCTGTTAACTTTGGCAGCCCTAATATACACATATAGATATATATATTTCAACTTCGGCTGAAATATATATATCATGTTCTTGCTCCACCAGCTTGCAACTGTGACCCTCAGGGGTCCATCAGCTCCCTTTGTGATCCCCGTGGGGGCCAGTGTCGCTGCAGGTCCAACATCATTGGTCGGCGCTGTGACAAGTGTGCACCGGGAACCTATGGCTTCGGACCCTCAGGCTGCATACGTGAGGAACTCTCATAAAGACAGAGTATCTTCTTAATTCCTCTACAGGGCTTTTGCTTAACTTCAAGAATAAGAGTGTAGTGGAGTTTTCTCAAAGTTAGAAAACAATATCCATGCTTTTGGATATACTTTGTTCAATAAATCTGTGATTTTGTCAGTCAGATAGTTGTAAGTTGTGCACTTCACAATTCTGGCCTTTATGGAAGAGTGTCAAGAAGAAAGGACTGGTTAAAAGAAAGTCATACATAGTCCTGTTGGAGAGAACCAGAGTATCACCTCAGCATGAAAATTATTGTTCAGATGCTTTCCTTCCGTTTTGATCCAGCTTGAGATATTTTGCGAGGAAGAATTAGCAGAAATATTTTATTTTAGTTGTAGATATTACAGAGCTGGTGGAGACATTCCCAAAAGGGTTTACAGCTGTAATCACAGCAAAAATAGTAGAATAGTAGAAGTAGAAATACTGAGTCACTGGTTGGGGCAAATTCAAATGTACTGCACACTTTTCAGGTTTTAATCTAAAGAATTATATAATTTTCCCTCTGCATCATAACTATGCTTTGCTATTCTAGTTTGTGTTACTCCTTTCAGGTAAGATCCAATAAAATATGTAGTAGTTTATGGTTTTAATATGGTGGAATGTGAAAAGTTGAATGGGTATAAATACTTTTTCAAGACAATGTAACATGTGGAATCTTTGCATAGGATTTAATGTTAGATTTAATGTTGCACACCTTTAAAATGTTGGAAGACTTATGGTTGGCGCCCTCTACTGTTTCTAAGTAAATATTTCTAAAAGAAAACTCTCTTCCCTGCCTCTCTTCTATCCCCCCACCCAATCTACTGCTCCTGACCCCACATGCTGTGCTTCGTCTCGGCAGCATGCGAGTGCAGCTCAGAGGGGTCAGTGACTCGACTCTGTGACAAATACACCGGGCAGTGCCAGTGCCGTCCCGGTGCGTTTGGTCAAAGGTGCGACGGGTGTCAGGCGGGCAACTGGGGCTTTCCCAGCTGCCGACCCTGCCACTGTAACGGACATGCCAACAACTGCGACCAGAGAAGCGGAGTCTGCATCAACTGCAGGGACAACACCGGAGGGGACAGTTGTGACAGGTGGCTTTCCAGAATACATTTGGTTAAAACTTTATTTGAATGAGTTAAATGAGACATTGAATCTATGCAATGCAGTAAAATATTATGTACACCACTTACAGAGCAAGAGATCATTTTGAACTAACTTCAATTGTGGCTAAGCTCTTTTCTCATTTTCTTTAAATGAGTTTGTTGCGTCTCCTGTAATCAGGTCAGAGGAATCCTTTTTTCATTTAAAAAGACAAAATGTTTATTCAAAATTTTTTATTTAAATGTGAACAGCTCATAAATGCTGCCAGAATAATCCAGACATGATGTCTTTAGCATTTATTTTATTTCCTTATTAGTTAAATGATATTAACTTTGACCTCAACAGGAGTCTTAGGAAACCTACATCCTATCATCCATTTTTTTTTACTTTACATTAAAAGTTGTATTAAATTTATTTGTGTTCCTGTAGGTGTGCCAATGGTTATTATGGAAACCCAGTTTTGGGTACATCATCTGGTGGTCAGTGTCGCCCATGCCCATGTCCAGATGGACCCCACAGTGGACGCCACTTTGCCACATCTTGTTACCAAGACAACCGCAATCAACAAATTATCTGCAACTGTAACCAAGGTTACACAGGTAAGCATCAAATAAGTATATGTTTCAATGATGAAAGTGTGGATAGACAGAAATTAAATCGATTTCATTGATTTAATGCAATTAAACAGGATTTCATGTACGTACATAAATATGTACGTACATGTATGCATGAAATGTAACATACATCAATCTATCTATTGATCGGTCTATCTATCTATCGATCAATATAAATATACAGGGGTGCCTGAAGCCATACAGCAGTACGCGCTGTGCGTACCTCGAGGTTTTCCTCAGAGTATTTTTTATTATTTTCCCCATTTGCTATTAACAAAATTGTAGGAAAAAAAAAGGTCTTTTGTGTACTAAGTCTTTGTAAGTCTGTGGGGGTGGGCACATGAATGTCCTAAACCTGAATGTTATTGGTCAGTTTTGTTTATTTGGACTTGTCGCTGATGCAGATCTGAGAGGAGATGCACTGATCTCCTCTCAGTAATGTCACAAATGAATCATTCAACTCATTATATTTTTATTTTCTATCAGACAAAGTTGACTTAAGTAAATAAAAAAATAGGTTTTGATCATTTCACATCTTAGGGAAAATAAGCTATCCAAAAATCTAATCCTATGTGATTTTTAAAAAAAACTTTCTTAGACCTGATAAATGGTCATGCCAACTGTTGGTCCCATTAGCTGCCATCAAACATGTGCAGCGTCTCACAATGAGTCTTTTACATTGCTTGGGGGGATTTTGGCCCACTCCTGTTTTTTGAATTGTTTTTAGTTCGGCCACATTGGAAGATTTTCCTGCATTAAACTGCCTGGCATGACTTTCAAATTTAAGTTCTTTAAGTAGTTATTTTCATGCCATCTTCTCCAAAATCTACTTTTTTGTTTGTTTTTGGAGTTGAGTTATTAAACTTGCTGTTTTGCTTTAGGTGGTTGTGCTGTATAAGCTCAGTGCAGTTGAGATCTAGGTCACAAACCGACAGCTGGATATTCTTCTTACCCTAACTTTAAACCCTTGCTCTTTGTAATCATCTTAGCCTCATGTTAAAATTAGCTTGATAATCTGAAACATTTTAGTGTTGCAAAAAAGCAGAACTCAGAGCAGATCTATAAGGTCCAAGCAATTTTCAAGGCACTTTTTGTGAAGTAAAAACTTCACAAACAGGTTATAACAGCAGTGATTCTGTTTGGGCTTTAGTGAATGGTAATGGTTTTCATTTCCTTCCTCCCCTGTCCTACTGGCACAGGGATTGTTAAACGCTCCGGGGCGACCGTTTTTAAGCGTGAGTAATGACAGTCAGCCCATTCCCATTCCTGCTACCCTCTCCTATTTTTTTATTCTTTATTTTTGTTGGTTTTGTTTTAATCCACCGAGCCTACTGTCCTCCCCACCAGTCTTACCCATGCATGAACCCAGCAGCACTGTTGTGCTGCAACACACTTCCATGTGAGACCTGGTTCAAAAGAGGGTTCAGTTTTCCTCACTGGCTGTGTTGTGATGTTTGCACCTAAGGTAACAGACACAGATTAAATTATGCAAAAACCAGCTTTGAGCCAGGTCAGTGTAAATATCAACCAAACAGACCTGACCCAGAATCTTTCTACAGGAAGTAAAACTGGCTGTTCCTCTGTCTGGTTTAGTGTCTTGATGCACGACTGAATGATGCCACTATAAAAAAAACATTTTAGTCCTTGTTTTGTGGTGATATGTGTTACATTTTGTTCCAATCTCTGTTTTTTGTGACCTTTAACATGCTCATAGTCAATTCAGATTTTATTGAGGAGCTTTCCAAATCTGAATTATAACCCTTCTACTGTGAGTGGTTGCTATGCATACCAGAAGCCAAGATAAATTCATAATGGTTGTGTAAACAAGCAATTACTAGAAAAATTGATGTACTTTTTGTTTTAATTTAAAAACAAGATTATGAGGTTTTAACATAAAATCACATTCCATAATAACAGAATAGAAGATGCAATCTGCTGAAGCTTGTCACTTTAAAAGTACATTTAAAACAACTATCTTTAAGAAGGTTTTATTATTTTGAGGATCATTTTGGTTTGTCATTATTTTGTTGTTAATAGTGTAAAGTTTTGTTAAATAAAAGCCACATTTTTTATCATGTTTGATTTGTAAAAGCATTAAAACGGGAAAATGTCCAAATACTTTTTAGAGGCACTGCATCATCCTCACTGTGTTGTGTTTAACTATGAGTAACTAAAACTGGTACTGGTGACACAACTTTCCACATATGTTTATCTCCATCCTTTCAAGACTTATGTTTTTTGAGAAGGAAGTGACTGCCTGTAACTATTTAGTCCCAATTTAATAATAGAAAAAAACGCAGTTAAACCAAAATGACCCATTTCTGCTGCAAGTTTAACAACATCCCTGCTTCCCTCCCTCATTCCATCCGCAATAAAATCAAGTTGAGAAATCCTTATGTGCACTTTTCATTGAAATGTGTTTGCTCCTCCTCCTCTTCCTGTTTCAACTCAGGCGCCCGGTGTGAAGAATGCGCTCCAGGTTACTACGGCAACCCCTCTCAGCCGGGAGGGCGCTGCCAGCCATGCCAGTGCAACAATAACATAGACATGTCAGACATGGACGCATGCGACAGGCGGACTGGGGAGTGCAGGAAGTGCCTTTACAACACAGAGGGCTCCAACTGTGGCATCTGCAGGAGCGGATACTTTGGAGATGCGTCCCGACGCAACTGCAGGAGTTTGTAACAGTTTTCTAAAAACATAATCTGTCCAGAAAAGAAAATGGATTGTTTCATCGACAGTTTGTGTTGTTTATTTCTTTATTTTTTTTCTTATTCAGAGTGCATATGCAACTTTTTGGGCACGGAGCGCAGCCAGTGCATGGAGCGTGAAGACTGTGTGTGCCAGCGTGCCACGGGCCAGTGTCAGTGTCTGGCAAATGTCGTAGGTCTGGCGTGCGACCACTGTGCCCCCAACCACTGGAACCTGGCCAGTGGGAACGGCTGTGAAGCATGCAACTGTGATCCCAACAACTCTGTCACATCCTCCTGCAATGAAGTAAGTAAGGCATGGAGCTAAGCTCTGTGCTGTGGTAGGTCATGTTGCTTGACATTGGATGTTTGCACATATAAGATAGAGGATTAAAAAATGGTAACTAGCTTGTGAGTGTTACAACTGTGGGCGTTAATGGGCATATAGAGAATTCCTTTAGCATTAAGGAGTTTATGGAAGCTAAGGAAAAAGATGGAGGGAGATCCTCTGATCTGGAAGGAAATTTAAAGTAAGTTTAAAGTCCTAAGAGTCGTATTTCTTTTGCTTTCTGTCCCACAGTTTACAGGGCAGTGTCAATGCAGAGAAGGGTTTGGAGGAAAGACCTGCACAGAATGTGAGGAGAATTTCTGGGGAGACCCCCGGACTCTGTGCAGAGGTCAGAAACATAACAATTCAATAACTTGGTACACATGGTCAGATCTGCAGTTAAGTATTTTAGGACATTCTGCAGATGTTCTATTTAACCATTAAAAGCAATTTTGTATAATATTTTAAAAATACATAAAAAACACAAATATACAAATAATTCTATTACTACTTAAAATAAGAAAATAAATATGCTTACTTTTATGTTATCTTTTATTCATTGTGTTGAAAAGCTAAATAATCTTTCCCATTACCATTCACTAGTACTTGACAGTACATCTCAACTGCATTGTCAGTGTGTGTGTGCAATAATCTTATTGTAAAGGACAATATCATATTGGAGTGCAGTAATTGTTGGCTAATATATTTTATGAGCTATAAAGTTGTATTTTTCATGCTAATGCTATATTTAGCCAGTAGACATAATTGATATGGCCAAAAATGCTAAAGGTATCTTGCAGGATGAAGGTATCCTGTGAGATAAAGGTATACTACCTGAAACTAAAATTTCAGGTAGAAAAGAAAGAAAAAAGAGAAAACGACAAATCATGCAAATGGAAATTATTGAGCTTGTTTTATCATGTGATTAATTGATTTATTCTTTATTGTGACAGGCCTACTAGGAAACATAGAGATCAGAAAGATAAAAACAGACCAATATTATGCCTAATGAAATATTTTTTTTAATATTAAGCAGCGCTAGCCCGAGTCCTCTTGTGTTTTCCCTCTGTAGCGTGCGACTGTGACTGGCGAGGGATTGAGACGTCTCAGTGTAACCGCGCGACAGGACACTGCGTCTGCCGACAGGGGGTGTCGGGCGTTCGCTGCGACCAGTGTGCCAGAGGCTTTGCCGGCCAGTTTCCCAACTGCCAGCCCTGTCACCAGTGCTTCGGGGACTGGGATCGGATAGTGCAGGTGCAGCTCTGAGTGAAAAATGAGGGAGTTTGTCCTCAAACAAATGCTGATTAAATGTGAAAAATTGTTGTTTTCACTCTTATCATCAGGACCTGGCAGTGCGCACCAAGACTCTTGCGGAGCGGGCCAATGAGATTCAAAGCACAGGGCTTATTGGACCTTATGAGAAAATCTTCAAAGACCTGGAGGCGAAGCTGGCTCAAGCTCAGGCCATCGTCAACGCAAGAAATGCCACGACTGCTGCTGTGGCTACTCTGATGGCTCTTATTGAGGATCTCAGGTACTTCTGCTTCACCCCACTACATTTTAATTCATTTATTTTTGACAGACAATAAAAGATAAAAACTGAAATAATAACAAGGCAAGTAGTCATGCCAATTGACATGAAATTTTACTCCTTTCATGCACATCAATATACAGTCATTTAAATCTACACACGCCGAATAATCTACATCTGCATAAAGTGACACTTAAACCTCACATTATCGTCATGGATTGAACAATTATTTACATAGTCAAATTTTTACCTTTGAGGCACTCATTCAATAATTACGATGACCATTGTAGATAGAATAAAGGAGTAGTAAATTTCTGCCAAAAACTCAAACATTTTGAGGTTAATCTCAGAAATTTTCTAGAAAAAGACCTTAATCTTAAATTTTCTGTGTTTTTCTTCTTCCAAATTTTTTACTTTTCAAAGCTAAAGTTTTTTTTAACTTTTGATGGTCAGAAATGTACACTTTTATTGTCAAATATTTCTGACGTTAATCTCAAAACCTCCTCTTATATTACTCAACCGTGTTGTGTATCAAAGGGCACAAATTGGTGAGACAACCGAAGCCCTAAACCATGTGGAGGGAGATTTAACAATCATCCAGGACCGAAACTCTGACGCAAGCAAAGAGCTGAATACTCTGGAGCGGGAGGCTCGAGAACTGAACCTCACATCGGAGCAGCTGAATCATCAACTGGATATCCTGAAAAACTCAAATTTCTTAGGTGGGATGAAACAAAGCTCAGATGAAACTGTTGTGTTTTCCATTTCTCACACGCACCCCCCAACTAATCTGGTCCTTTTTCTTCCTCCAGGAGCGTATGACAGCATCCGCAGCTCCTACAACATGTCTCGAGACGCTGAGCGACGGGCCAACCAGTCAACCACCACCAAGCCTAGCACGGTCAGTCAGTCGGCAGACACTCGCCGCCGCACCGAGCGACTGATTGCCGGGAAGAAGGACGACTTCAACCGGAAGAACGCAGCAAACAAGCGGTCTCTGGGGGAGCTGAAGGCCCGAGCCCAGGGTCTGGACATGAAAATGCTCAATGAGAAGGTGGGGTCCATCGCTTCGTTCTTTGACGAACTGCTTTCACGTTTTTGACACCACAAGATGTTTTTTAATCCCATGCCTGAACGCCCCGATTTCTTTCTTTTTTCGGTGATCGCCAATTGGCAACTGATCTTATCAAATTTCAGCCACCATCTTATTTCTCTCTGCCATGAGAGAGGGATGACTGACAGACCTGCCCACCAGGTCACGTCTGCACATGTGCAGATAACAACAGTCAATCCACCGTTACCAATGTAGCAATCAAAAACTGGTGTTAACCAAAATATGAATCGGCAGGAAGAGGATTTTTTTAAAGATCAGTGATCAGACAAAAAATTGCGATCAGTGCACTCCTACCCAATTAAAATAAAGAACTGACATAAAATAGTTTTATTTGGTTTCTTAGATTCCTAAGTAATTTGAACTAAAATAAAAGTTTTTAGAATAGTTTGCACTACAGTAAGCCTGATACAATAGACATAATTAAAATGAGCTCAATAATTTTCATTCTGATGATTATATTTTTCAGGGCAATTTTGTTTATAGAAACATGATAAACCTTTTTATTTATGGTTTCTTTTGTTTGTGGCTTTTATTTCCGTTTCATGTTTTGGTTGTTGTTTTGTTTTGGATATTTAAAATAAAACAGTCCCCCCCCTGAAATTAAAGTTAATTGGTCTTTGAGAGAGCGAACTTGCATTATTATGAGTATATTTGTTGAAAATAGTCTCAAAACAATTTTATTGTTTTTCGCAATATTTCTGGGATAATTTATCATACAGTAAAAAAATTTCTTATGACAAGTTTATTTAACACCTTCAATCGCTTTTAACATTACATAAAAGTGAGGAAAGTTCAAATTTATTCCATATATGCTTTAGCTGTGAAGCTCTACTAATATTCTCTGTTTGCGCCAACAGATCTGTGGTTCTCTAGATGATGTTCCCTGCACGGAGAACCCCTGTGGAGGAGCTGGCTGCCGTGACGATGAAGGGAACCGTCACTGCGGAGGCCTGAACTGCAATGGAGCCGTGGCTGCAGCTGACAATGCTTTGGAGAGAGCTAAACATGCAGAGAAGGAGCTGAACAAAGCCATGGGGGAGATGCAGGAACTCTTCACCAAGGTAACAGATAGAGGCTAACGCATGGTCTGGAACCTGTACCAACCAGAGAGCTGATTTCACTCTCAGTCCAGCTACTACAGCTGATTTAGAGCCACAAATGTTGGATGATAACTTAAGTTTTTTGGTTTTAAAACAAAGAAAAACTTTAAAAAAATTAATTTATACAAAATGGATTGGTGCATTTTCTGGGATGTGGAAAATTATACAAATAAAAAAACCACTAAGTTTACAACATAATGACAGAGAAAAAATGATTAAATATCAGTGATACCTGTATCATTCTGTTGTGAAAATTCAACGCAGGATTTGTTTAATGCAAAATAAAACACAAAAAGTCCCCAGCTAAAAATCAGCATTTTTTATATCTATATTTTAAAATATTTTTGTTTTTCTGAACTTGTTTGTAACCAAATAAAGAAGGTCCAAAGAGCCACTTTCAGGTTGCAGACAAATAATAATTCAAAGACTTTTATCATGATAAATGATATGACAAATGCCCACAACTATCAATACTTTAGTAAGGCACTGTATCCTAAAATGTCCATGTTAATATTTTTAGAACCTTTTTTTCATCTGAAGTTGGCTTTTTTCAGCAGGAATTTTTAATTCTTGTTATATTTGTGAAGTTTCATTGTTACCTTTCTGAAGGTTAATTACTTACCTGTCTGCTGTGCAGGTAAAGGAAGCTAAGGCCAAGGCAGAGGAGGCTAAGGGTAAAGCCCAAGCTGCTCTGGATAAAGCCAAGGCCACAAAGAACAAAGTGGAGCGCTCCAACAACAACCTCAGAGACCTGATCAAACAGATCAGGGATTTCCTCACTCGTCAGTCTTCGATAAGAGTCCACGCTTGCTGAATAACGGCAGTCACTGTTAGTGCAGCCTCCTGTGCTGAACCCTGACTCCCCTGGATCTCTTTACAGAGGAGGGAGCCGATCCAGACAGCATCGAGGCGGTGGCCAACCACGTGCTGCAGCTCTCCATCCCCGCCTCACCGCTACAGATCAGACAACTCGCCGACGAGATCAAGGACCGCGTCCGCAGTCTGTCCAACGTGGACGCCATCCTGCAGCAGACGCAGGATGACGTTCAAAAGGCTGAGAAACTGCTGCTGGATGCCAAGAGGGCAAGGTAGTGATAACGGAGTCGGATTGCTTTTTTGGGGGGACGTTTTACGTTTTTTTTTTTTAAATACATGAGCTAATTTACTGACATTTGTTCCTTGTTGATGGTAAGGCATCGTGCTGAGGGGTTGAAAAGCACAGCGGAGACGGTGAAGCAGGCCTTGGTGGATGCTAAGACAGCCCAGACTTCAGCTGAGAAAGCCATAGCGAGTGCCAGGGCAGACATCAGAGACACTGAGAATCGACTGACTGAGGTCAGCATTGTCTTCGTTCTGTGTTTGAAATGGAGAAGAAATGACAAGCATGGAGAATTTTTAAAATGAATCTCATATTAATTTTATAGAATAAAATGTACAGCTGTGCTGCTCAGCATTTATTTGAACACTAGATAAAGATGTTTTAAAAAAAATTAAAACATAAAAAGCCTTAACGCTGAGATATTTAACTTTTATTTAAAAAGTCTCTTTTTACATATCTGTTAAAAGTGACACCATGTTGTGATAGTATGAGACAGAAAATCTGTAAAAAGATAGATGTCATTCACATCCTCCAAGAACTACAAACTTCATCTGAAGAAATGTACTGCGCCTTGTCAAAAACAACCAATCAGAGCCAGGAGGAGGGTCTTAAAGCTGTCAATCAACAGCATTGAAACTCTGCTAATTTAGAAATTTAGTACATTTCTAAATGTGCTAATGGCCTAGAAACAACTTAACATTTCAGGTAAACTGTTTTTTCCACTGTCATCCATTTTCATTGATCCAGTTGCCAAACAAAAATTTATTTAAATTGATCTTATGTAAAATATTGGTATCTGAAAAAATTATGATTGATTTATATTAATTACTTGCAAAGCCTCTAATAGCATGAAGTTCCTTTCTAAATCATATGAATTTGAAAATGTATTTTTAAGCGATCCTTACTCAATTATTCTATTTGGTGGGGAAGTATTGACTACTTCTTAATTTTTATCCTGAAATAATGCTACTTTAATAATATATATATATATATATATATATATAATGTTTTTATTTTTTTTTTTTTATTTAAATTATTTTATCACAAGGGTCATCACATTAACTAATTATTAAATTTTATCCTGAAATAATGCTAATTTAATAATATATATATATATATATATATATATATATATATATATATATATATATAATGTTTTTATTTTTATTTTTTTATTTTAATGATTTTTGCACACGGGTCAGCACTTTAAGTTTTTAAATAATTTAAGTTTGAAAGTATACAATATTGTTACTTTTTGGTGTTTGCTGCCCTCTGGTGGTCACCAGTTATTTTCAGTTTTTTAAAAGAAAACTGTTCTCAGTATGTCAACAATGACTCAGTCAGGTGAGCTCCCTTCAAGTAAAACTGCATGTAAATTATCAATTGCAAACTCTTATTCTACACAGATTGAGACAGAAACCTCCAACAGTGAGAAGAACCTGGACAATGCAATGCGTCGCCTTGGCACACTTGAACAAGAGATCAATGTGCTGAAGACCAAGCGAGCCAACAACAGCATGGCAGCAGCCCGAGCTGAAGAGACAGCCACCATGGCCCGGGACAAGGCAAACGAAGCCAAGCAGGTCTGTGTCTGACTGCACACTCCTACTATCGTTTAAAGGGGCAGATTTATGTAAAATCAACCTTATAGAGCTTCATATCTTAATGTTAAAGACATACTTGCAGTGTTGCATTGATTCTTTCATGGATGTTTGAGAAATCATTTAATCTAACATGAAAACCATTCAGCTATGCAAAACACCGGGTTGGACTTAGCACCACATTTGAGACGCAGCTCCTTCTCTGAGCTGCAGTTTCTGAGCTTCAAGGCTTCCTTCCCCGTAACTCCCCTATTCAGTTCCTTCAGTCTAGCCATATATTGTTAAATATTGTACTTATTAATATTTAACAGTAGCTTCCCAAAAAATAACCACTGTCTCCTTGGAGATCAATAAAGTGTATTCTGTGGTATTTTATTATATTTTATTAAACAATTCACATTATGCTCAGATTCTAGACGGCCAGTTGACAGACAAATTCAATGAGGTGCAACAACGAGTGGACACCAAGGCCAAGGCCATGCAGGACGCCAAGAAGAAGGCAGAGATTCTCCGAGAGGAAGCCAAGAAGCTCCTCAACGACGCTCAGAATAAGCTACAAAAACTAGCAGGTGCTGCTTAGCTGTAGAAGAATTGCCTACGTTTCAGGAAGAAAATGGAGCATGTAGTTGAGTAAAGGTGACATTTTAAGGCTAAAATACTTTTTCTTCTTCATGCTTGGTGCAGAGCTGGAGAAAAGCTATGAGGAAAACCAGAAGAAGCTGGAGGGGAGAGTCCGGCAGCTGGACGGTTTGGAGGACAAGATGAGAAGCATCCTCAACGACATTAACAAACAGATCCAGATCTACAACACGTGCCAGTAATCGAGCCCCTCCAAAACCACAAGGAAAGACGTCCACTACTGTTATTTTACATTAGATATATAGACACATGGTGCTAGGTTTTCAAGGGAAAATAAATCTCTCTGCCAGCCAGTGTCCTTGTGGTGAACCCAGTTAGTGTTTTCCACTCAAATGGAAATAGTTAATTCTTATGTTTAAAAAAAACATAGTAATGGCAAAGGATGTTAAAGTTTGTCAATGAGCACATATTTTATTCACATTTAGTTTGTGGTTATTACTGTTGCTTTGAATTTGGAACACCACTTTGAATGTTTGCATTTAAGTTTTCAAAACCAATATGTATTATTCCAGAGTTCACTATAGAACTAAGAGTGGTATCTTTGAATCACAATAACAACAATTTGGTTGCAAACAGCTATGATGCTGTTTACATGCTTCTGTTCCATAGGTGCATTACCTATTTCAATGGATTTCAATAAAATCCATTGAAATGGCTAACAAAGTTAAATAAAAATCAGGTCAACTCCTCCAGTACGCTAAAAACAGTTTGACATTGGGAGTTCCAGAAGGATAATGATCTACAATATTTGGCCAAACCAACACAGAAGTGAAGCACCAGATCAAAAATCCATTTTCCATAAACATCCAAGGCCACAACCCTCCAGAAACCATGTGGGCTATTTACCAGAGAATGGATATCCTTAATTGTGCCACTTTTCAATAAAAAATTTTCACCTGGCATTATTTTCTCACTAAATAATTTTACTGGAAGTACAAGTTAAATTTGTAATACAGTTTTTCAGTGTGAGGTTGAGCTGAAGTTGGAAGTGTATTCTGTAGCTGAGCTCAGCTACAGAACATGGTGCTACAGAAAACAAGATTTTATTTTCATTATGATTAAAATTTAAAAAATGCAAAAAGATTCTGCACAACAAACTACTTTTGAGATGAATAGGTGGAACTATTCACTGGTCACAGTGTATCTAAAAAAACCACAGTGCAGTCTAGTGGTGGCCATTTATATAAAACATTGTTGGCAACACACTATGGCCATTTGAATAGCTTTCCAGTACTTCAACAAACAGGATAAAAACACACAGGATAAATTTAAATGAAAACAGATTTAAAACAACAAATATTCAATTTTATCCATTTCAGAAATACTTTATTAATCCCAGAGGGAAATGAAATGTTGTTGTAACTCATTAATTTAGAATCTTCTCATTAATTTATATTCTTCTACGAGTTATTAAAGATGGTGATGGCTGTTGGCAGGAAAGATCTTCTGCAGCAGTCTATACTGCACTGAATCTGAAGAATTCATGTAAATGGCTTCACAGTTGCATCTCCAGTCCAGTCTGTTGTCAAGGCGAACACCAAGGTATTTATATTCTTGAACCACCTTCACTTCTACTGCCATGATAGAAATAGGGTTTGACCTGATCCTGTTCTTCCTGAAATAAATAATCATTTCCTTTGTTTTGTTCGCATTTAAGATGAGATGATTGTTCCCACACCATGCCACAAAGTGGTCCACCAGATCTCTGTATCTGCTTCTTGTCCATCTCTGATACACACAACAACTGCTGAGTCATTGAGTATTTCTGTAGATGACAGAAGTCAGACTTGTGCTTTAAGTCTGAAATGTACAGAGTGAAAAATATGGTAACAAGCTGCAGAGTGGAGTACAGTAGTTGGTAACACTGTTGCCTTGCACCAAAAAGTCCTGGGTTCAAATTCCAGCCTTTTTGCATGATCTGCCTGTTCATTGGTAGGTTCTCTCCGGCTTTCTCCCACTCTGCAAAAACATGACTGTTGGGTTATTTGGTCTCATTATATTGTCCTTATGTGTGAGTGAGCGTGTGTGTGGTTGTTTGTCTTGTGTGTTTCTGTGTTTTCCTGCGATGGACAGGTGACTTGTTCAGGATGGACTTGCCTATCGCCAAGTAAGCCTCCAAAAATAAGCGGTATAGACAATGAATGGATGGATGGAATATGGTCAACATCAACCTGACTGTTTAAAAATCTTTTTAAACAGTCAGGTCTAATTTGACATGTTTTAAAATGTCAAATTAGATATGACATTTGGGTATGTGACCCTTAAGCATAAAGGTTGAAGCTGTTTTTAAAATAGACTGGAATTAAAAAAAACCCAACCCTGTTAGGCACTGCTGAGATATTGAATGTTTCTCACATACTGTATTTTGTGATGGAACAAGCTAGACCTGCAGTTACTGATCTCTGATGCTGAAGTGAAATAAGTGTTTTAGTGCCTTATGCTGTCAGTATTGTGGACAACTGGCATTGTGAGTTTGAGCTTTGCAAAATGTCTAGTGCAAAAATCTTCTCTTTTTTTAAATTTTTTTTTACATCAATGACTGGTCATTGGCAATGGAAACACCAAAGGTACCTTGTTAAGTTTTACAGTTTTCTGAATAAAGATGAATATAAAGTCATTTCTGATTTTTCTGTCTGTATAAATATTCCTCCATGATGGTTGTTTTTGCTGGTCAAACCTGCATGTGTTCCTCTCATAGTCCTCCAGCCAGCAGCACCCTATCTGAAAAGCTGAATCAGCTTTTTATTTTTATTATTATTATTAGATAGGTAATGATGGACCAGACAGCAGGACGAAATGACAGTCAGCATTGAAACTCATATTAACAGCAAAGAAGAAATGCCTATATAAGTATAGGTATCCGTGATTAAAGCAAAGTTGTTGCAGCAAACATCAACTTGCCACAAAACTGCATTATTTTAACAAACGGAGGATAATGTTGGCCTCATTGGGCAGCTGCAAAGGGTACAAAGCTGTTTTCTAAAAATAGTTCATGTCCAAATGTAACTAGTCTGAGTCAGCTCGCCTGTTCATGTGACTATATTTGTATGAGCCCACTCCTATTCTGGACAGGTCTGTCAGTTTTCTAAAAGTTAGATAGGAACATATTTCTTCTATATAGAGAAGTTCCATGAATAGCTCTGGAACTTTAAGTTGGGATTTTATGTGACAGGTAATGTAAATCTGTCACATTACCTGTCACAGGTAATGTGACAGGTAATGTCACATTAGTAAAGAATGTCCATTCTTTACTAAATGAATGGACATTCATTTAGTAAAGAATGTCCATTTTGTCCATTCTTTACTAAATTTCTCAGGTTTGGTCAGCTTGAACTGAGATCATCTGAACAAAAATTTCCAAGTTTTGCTACAGGTCACCTCCACCATATCCTTGAGCTACAAGTGCTGTCTACAGAAATGTGCCATTCTCAATCATAAACAACTAATCAGAACTAGAAGGAGCATCTTAGCGCTGTCAATCACCTTTATCTACATGCCGCTCAATGTGCTAATGGCGAAGAAATAACTTACTATTTCAGAAAAAAATGTTTATCCATTGTCACTGGTGGCCATGCTAACTAGCCTTATCATTCCTGGCAGACTGGGAAGAAGCTGTAGCAGGTATGCTAGCATGATTGACAGTATTAAGACCCTCCTCCTGGATTTTTATTGGTTGAGTCTAGTATCACTGAGAGCACTTGAAGAAGCCAGGGGAGCTTGATTATTATTATTATTTTTTTTTTTACAGATTAGCTGTCTCTTTATAATCTGTATGAGACATACAGATTAGTGCACATTTGTTTTTGTTTTGTTATATTTTACAACAAATGTGTAAAAAACCGAACATTGTGTCCTCTGGTTCCATAATCACATACTGCCACGTTGAAAACATTTGCTTTGGTGCAAGCACTCTCCTTATTAAGTGTGAGCTTTCTGAGGCCACGTTTTTGTCAACGAGCCTGCTGAGCCCGGTTATTTCCACTGGGGACAATTACTGTGTGTATTTTTTCTTCTTCCCCCCTCAACATTGAATGATTCTTTTTTTTTCCTGTTGATCTGAAAATCAATATGACGTTAGTTACGTTAATAAATGTATTTTATTTTTTAAGTTTACTTTGCTTTTAATTAACAACTGAACAATGTAATTTCGCATTGATTCTGAGACTTTGGTTGCCTGTAAAGTAAACCGACTGGAGAGATCTCACCCTCGCAGGACCCCAAGTTACCAACGAGCGAGAGAGAGGAAGAGAGGGACCGTATTCAGATCACGTGTTCGTGGTTTTCAGGAAGTAGCGCAGACTGGCAGTCATTTCAGGTCTGGTGGGGTCAGTAGTATATTTTGTTTCCCACAAAGTAGGTCCTACGCGCCGAAGACAATGACACAAACGCAGTAAGTTCGATTTTGGACATTGTGTTCTGCTTTAGTATCGGAGAAGCCGTGCTAGTTTGACAGAAATGGGTCCTGGTTAGATGTAGAACATTCTAGAAACACCGTAGACTGCGGGGGTTTCGAGTCCGGGCAGAAACAGCGCAGCAGCCCGAGGCCGTGAAGAAGCTTAGCAGCAGCCGGAGAGTGCGCTAAGGAGTCGCCCGCTATTGTGAGTTCAGGCGGAACTACAACCACGTTTAAGGTAAGTAGGCCTTCAGTTTCACTGTGATAGAAGATAGGGTTTAAAACACCCGGAAGCTTGTTGTCACGAGATGTCAGGAAGCGTTTATTTATTGTCTGGTAGCCGTGTCAACCCTTTCATTTCAGTTACACTTAGCATGTTGCTAATGACATTAGCCGTTGAGCCTTTCCTGCTCTCTGCGTGTAGAAGTGCTGCGCTGCTGCATATCAGGTTTAGCGACCAAACCTATGAATTGTTTGCACTGATAGTGATGATGACAATAATAATAATAATGGATCAGTACAACCTTTACAGTGAAATTATCGGAAAGGAGAAGTTAGCGCACCGGTGAATAATTACTTTGTTTGGACATGTACGTTTTAGTTAAGTCTAATGACAATGTAGTCCATTTTTGACACCTCGGCAGTGGTAGTTAAATGTCACTATTTAATAGACATGAGAGGACATTAAACGCTATTTTCAGGCGGCTAGCTCACCAGCTACTGAGCTGCCAATTGTAAGGGCGAGTCGTCTAATAAAAGCCATTTGCTTTTATGAGCAGGGCTTGTATCAATAAATGCGCACTCTTATAAATTTATTTTGCTCTCTTTATTATTTACTGATATCATACGGTACTCGCTGAATGCTAGGCTAGGGAAAAGAGGCTAGGCTCTTTTGTAATGGCCGTGTTCTGTTTCAGCGTTGTTATTTGAAACCGGCTCCTAATTGGCTTAAAGCCCCTAATGTTTGTATATGAAGGAGCTTCTAACTCTTTTCGCCCCAGCTTTATATACCTGAAACACTAAGTAACGTATTTCTGTACGATTTAAAACATACATATTTCACATAAAATATTTGCGAATTCATATGACTGATATTTAAAATCCAGAAATGAATGCATTCTTCAGAGATACATTCAGTGATTAATTTATCTTTAAAAGTTGATAACAGGAGCGTCAGATATAAATCCAACATTAAAAACATAATGATCCTTGCAAAAGTATTCACATTTTTGAATCTAAAAAAAATTGTGATCAGTGAACAAACAGCATGGTAAGATGTGCTTATGGAACAAGCAGAACAAATTAAATCTGTATTCTGAAGATAAAGCGGAAGGCAACGGTTTAGAAGTATTGCTGCATACATACTGATTCAAAATGGAAATTAAGCTTTTGTAATAAAAGTTTGCACGCAATATTAAACACATTGAAACAATAGACACTTTCTAATAAACACGCACTCACAAAAAGTATAGAAGATAATGATGGAACAAGTTTTGAAAGTTCAGAGCTAATTGTTGGTCAGTCACTGTATGCCATCAGTGTAATCTACTGTATCTTTCTACGGTTTTTTTTAATTTATTTTTTTATTGTCACTGCTGCTTTACAGGTGCTTCAAGTCATGTTCTCGTTTCCAGGTAGCTGTCCGGTTTGGTTTGTTTTGGTTTCACATGAAACCCTCTAAACCAGCAGTTTCTAAAGTTGTGAAGCTAACTTGAAGTTTTGTTAAAACAAATGTTGAGTCTAAGCTAAATGAAAAAGGATCATAGTAAAATGTTTTCTCTGATAAATGTCAAGATTGAAAATACTGCAGTGTTTTTCATAGTAGCGGCCGCCAGGGGGCGCTGTGCGGGCTTTAGAGAGTTGGAGGGAAAATGAGGGGGAAAGAAACTCAAAAATAAAATTAAAAAATGAATCTCAAATTTTTCAATCTTATGTTTTTCATCATGATTTCAATTTTGTTTTTCAGTTTTTTGAAATGAATATCCAAGTTAAATTTTTTTATTTGAATGTTATTTCTGATGCTTGTTTTTTGATTGGCTGTCAGATTGATCAAAACACTTTGCTCCTTACGCTAAAGGAGGAAAGACATGGAAATGTTTCTGACAAGATGAGCATCAAAGAAACTGTCCAGCTGCCTCGCTCTTGAGATACTATAAATGACCATAAGACCTGAGATTACAATTAAAAATGCATGACTAGTATAAACATTGAATGTTTTCTCATCAGAAGGGGGGCTTGTAATGAAAATTGTATTATCTGTTGAAAGTCATAATATATTATCTGATAATTAAGACTTTCCAGCATAGAACTCATGGCCACCTAAAACCAAAAGGTATGGAGCAGCATTTATGCTAAATGAATGTAATATTCATTGGATAGTGAATAAAAAACATTCTAAAAGTAGATTTTTCTTTACATATTTTGTAGCATTGTGTGTGTTTGCAAAGGGGCTCCCCGCCCAGAGGTTAATGCTCTTTAGGGGGCCCTGATCTATGCGAGTAGAAGTTAGCTTACCATTTTTTCTCAAGTTCTTACTATTAATTGTGCCACAGTTTGCAAACATAATTCATATTTACATTTCTACATTGTTACTTTGCTTCAGAAATGCCCTCTGTGTTCTGCTGCAGGTTCCCACACCGCCATCAGCACCTTGATTCTGTTCTGGGAGAGTTCAGACCAGTATCGTCGCCAAGATAGCCGGGCCAGGCAGGAAGAGGCACACCTCAGATTCCGAGCCCAGCAGCGGTAGTGATTCTGGCGACGGGCGGCCGGTTAGCGCCAAGTGCCTGAAGATGGCCAGCAGCGGCGGGGACCGAGTAGCTGGTAGCGAGACGGGGGGGCGTCGTAGTGGGGCTCAGCAGCGAGGAGGCGCTAGGGAAAACGGCTCAGAACAGACCAGCAGCACCAGTAAGAAGAAACAGAAGGACAAGGCCAACCAGGAAAGCAGAGAGGCCAAGAGGGCAGCAGCAGCCAATGCAGCGCTGGACGGTGTTCTGGCAGAGGTCAAGAAAGGTGAGAATAAATAAAACGCTCATGCTACTGAAGTAACCAGTTTATTTGCTTGGTGAAGTTACTGTGGGTAATCGTGGTAACGTGGGGTGGTGCAGTGCTGCTCCTCTGTTGCTGTGTTTCTATTACAAATGTGTCTTAATTCTTTTATATTCTGTTGAGATAAAAAAAATTGCAATTGCAGTGTCTCTATTAAATAATAAATGAAATTGAAGTCATACATAAATAAGCTTGTTCATGCTTATAAGTAATTTCAAATCATGGCAGCAACAGATGTGGACAGATACATACATTCATAATGCAGCCATGGCACCAGCGCTTCTCCTCCATCAGCCATCAGAGATGTTGGTGTCTTTATTCAGACATTGGAGCAACAAACCCCTTACACTTGGCAGTGGCTATGTAGACCTAATTCTTTAGAAATTGTAGTCATTGGTCTTGCAGGAGAACTGTGGATTCAACACATGGGGTTGACTCACATCTTTTTATGAACTGCGTGATGCTGTGGGATCTCTGGTGGAGCCAGCTGCACATTGTCCAGAATAAAGAAAAGATTGTTCTACCACTTCCTGTTGTCCTCTTCAATGTTTTCGCCAGCAGTAACATTTGGTTTTTGGTTGCATGACTCGTGATGCGAACAAAGTGCTTCTGTTGCAAATTTGTGAAATGCATCTGTTTTGATGAGGCTGAAAAATGGCCTCATCATAGCGCAAAAACTTATTGAAAAATTAGTTTGTTTTTTGGGGGGTTGGGGAGATTTTCAATTAAACAAATTTTCATAATTTCAATTTGCGCAATTTTATGGTTAATGGAAATTCAGCTAATTAATGACATGAAAGTTGTTTTTTTTTTAAGATTTTCAAAAACAAAGAATCACTTGGTGGACTATAGGAGAGCTTAAAATCTTCTTAGTAAAGGGTTTGTTTTGATTTTCTGATGAAAGGTCTTTTGAATTTGTTATAGATATTTTTCTATACATGTATAAAAAAACATGTTTTCAGCTGGAAGATGTCATCAGTGTGAGTTTGTAGAAAATGGGAATGCATTACAATAATAGCTATTCTGAGGTTCAACGTCTGTTTTAGCCGATTCATCACTTTAGACCAGTTCAAACTGAAAATAATATTGTTTCCTAATATTTAAACAATGTCCATTTATGTGTGCAAAAAATCTGTTTCTGTTAAACATGTTGCAAGTGCATACTTTCATAGGGATATTCACATATGTGTTTTATATGTGGAAATAGTTGTTTCTCCATGTGCCATTTTTATTTATTCTCCCTCTATAACAAATGTTTTTATTTTTTTAGACATCTGGATTGTTGATACTAGAACATTTCCGACCTTGCAGTTCTTTAGATGTGATACATTAATTTTGACCATTTTAATGTTATAATGTTTCAGCAACATGTTTTCTGAAGATCAGATGGTCATGTGTATTTGTGTACTGGTTCAGTTCTATAATCTATAACCTTTGTCTAGATGTGTTTGTGGACTGGAAGCAGAACGTGAATGAAGTGACAGTCAGACTGCGCTGCGGAGACGAGGTGCAGAGGATGGAGGACATCAACACCACTTTCACAGACACAAACTGCAACGTGTCTTTCCCAGGTTGGCTTTGCTAAAACCTTAATGACTGCAACCAAGTGAAATGGGTTCAGGCAGGTGTTTGTAAATATTTCTTTTGACTGTGTTTTGGTTTGTGTCTAATTGTTCAGATGGGCGGCAGTGGAGCTGTCAGTTGCAGGAGGAAATCGAGGCCTCGTGCAGTAAAGCACAGTACAAGGAGAAAGGTGGATTTTTGCATCTCATTTTGCACAAGAAGATTCCGTTTCACATTTGGCCGTCGCTCAAGGTGAGTCACTTTTAGGTCTGTTGGCCTTGAGACCAATTTTTGCTGGACGATTAATTGTCTAAAGAAATTATTGCGATAAACGATAATATTGTTTCAAGACCTCTTGACACCAACTTAATGGAAAGGACTAATGCAAATACATGTGATTTCCTGATATTTATTTTCAAAATTACACGCAACACTGGAACAGATAAACTGAATAAACAAAACAACCAAAAACAAAAAAAAAAATGGATTCTCAGTTTCCAAAAAACATACTTCAATAAAAACTAAACAACATAAAGCCAAAGTGGAAATAAATACTGCATTCAACCAAAAGAATGCAGAATATGAAGTCTGTATTGCCCTTCAGTAATCAATAGATTTAAATAGAGAAAACATCCGACACTCCCTAATGAAATAGTTCACACTACACCATTTTTGCCCCTATTATCCCCTGATGACAATCTTAGATCCTTGGTCGAGCTAACCGATCATCCTGCACTGTATTGTGTGCTATGGTAGATTGTCATGGCCTCTCAGATCTAAATCAGGGTTTTTTCCCCGACTGGGAGCTTGAAGCTGAATGTGACAGGTAGCTAATCAGAAAGCAGGATTCTCCTCCTGCTTTCTGAGGGGAAATTACGGAGGGGAATCCCAAACAGCTGACTCGGCAACCCCATCATATGTGGAAACAACATAAATATTTATTTAACGTTACGTGCAAAGAATATAGAAATGAAAAGGAGAGGAGTTGGAGCCAAATTGCTACCACAGTTGATGAACCCGGTAGGTTTTCAGCTGTTCTTCATTAATGTAACATAAATAGGTTATAATGATTTTCATTCAGTCAGGACTTTGCTGACTCTAGCCATATGCCTCACAGGTAGATTCTAGTAAAGCATTGATTAATGCCTGATTTTAAAATTAGTTAACTGGACTTGCAGCCATTATGTGCCCATGTGGCTGGACACCACACGACACGACGAACCCGATACCTGGATTTCTATCGGCTAATGTGTCTCTCAGGGTTTGAAAATGGGCCGACAACTAGTGTAATGTGCTGGACATTTGACTAAAGAAATGAAGAAGGGAGGGTCAGTGGAGAGCAGCGGAGCTGAGCCTTTTTTCATTCAATGTCATCAATAGAAAAAAAAAAAAGGCAGGAAGAGACGATAAAGACGATAATTAAAATTATCTCTAAGTTTTTTTATCGTCCGATTAATTGATTTATCGTTTATCGCGACAGGCCTAGTCACTTTCAATGTTTTGTTCCTCTTTTTGCTGTCCTTCAAAATGCATTTGGGTTCAAACTTTAGACAGAAATATATTTATTATTATTATTTACTTTAGTATTGCCAAAATTACAATATGGATCTGTCTAAAGTTGTGAGTGGGATTGCAAAGCAGAGATGTGAATCTTTGATTAAATTTTTAGGGTCACGATTTGACTTAAACTATTTTTAATTCAGAAACCAATTTGTCTATTCAAACAGCCTGGAGATATTGTTGAAATTATGTGACTGACAATATGAAAAGACTGTAAGAAAGTGGAACATTTATTTGAAACATTTCTATAATTTTACATACTATGCTGCATTATGTGGACACGCAATCTGGTTTGCAGTACACTCACAAATAAGAGCGGCCAAGACATACAACTTAGACACATTTTAAAATAGATTTTTGATCACTTTGAATCAATTTAGAATTCCTAGGACCCAGAATTGTGATTCTGTATAAAATTTAAAAAAAATTCTGCATCTCTATTGCAAAGCAACAAAAACTTTATATTTCCTTTAATGAACTTGGTGGTTTTAAATTCAGAGGCCAAAAACCCACTTAAGATGAAAGACAACCAGAAGAAAATAACATTTTTCTCTACAGTTACTTAATTTCAAAAGCTAATTGCCAAGTTCACCATGTTGGCATTTGTTAAATGGCCTAATTTCTTTTCTTTTCTCAACTCTTTCAGTCAAATAAGAAGGAAAAGGAAGTTACCCGACCAGAGTCCAGAAATGAAACCAAACCTTCCACCTTGAAGTCGTCAGAGAAAACCAGATTAGCTTTAGAGCAGCTGCAGCCTCGGCCTCCCTCGTCACCCGCACACGACGAGCAGAGCCGCAGCGCTGGCAGGCCCGAGCGCGGCTTCAAGCGTTGCTTCAAAAACAAAGCGGGCGACAAGGCAGCCGCGGACTCGGTTCAGGTGAAAAAGGGCTCCGACGACCGATCGGGCACCAGCATCGCGCCAAGGGCAGCCGCTAAAGGCGAGCAGCCACCTCAGGAACACACTTTGCGGCTGCCCAACACGAGCAGAGATGCAGAAGGGGAGCCCACCTCTGTCAGATCTACTGCAGCTGCTGGTAAAATTCCTCATCTCAGCTCACACAGTCATGAAGACAACGGAGAAGAGAAGGAGGGAGGCAGCCAGGAATCTGGAGGACCAGTGGCGGATGGAGACGGAGCTCAGGTGAGACGATGCTCGTCTAAAGCCTCTGCTCAGGTTTGTTCTGAGAACCACTTATGGTTTCAAAAACGGTTTCAGATTCTCAAGTGTTTGCCCTGAGAGAAGTCTCTTGGTCAATCAGAATAAAGTTTTTTTTGGGGGAGGTGAGGGTTTATCACTTTTATTTATTATTATTATTATTAAGTTGTAAAATGTTGGCTGGAGAAATTATCTACTGCAGTAAGAACCTGGAATATTTTTTTTTCATTTTCTTTGTTTAATATTTTTTTGTTCAGACTTTAAAAGCCTTGTGTGGTTGGGATCTTTATCACTAAAATAAAAGGCAATTCTTCCTTTTTATTAGAGTGAAAAGATGTCTCTTTGTATCAGCCTGGATAAGGAAGACGTCTGGACATGCTGATATCACGTTACACCTAACTTTGGTTTAAACTGAAATTTGGTAACCTGCTTCCTTCTGGAGAACAAAAGTAGTAGAAGAATCCATTGACTTTAGATATTCAGTCTAAAGTCAATGGAGTGCTAACAGATGTCTTTTTTGTCTCCAGAACACTAATATCCATCTTTTTGTGTGAAGGTGGTGAAGACAGACGAGTCATCAGACGTGTCCGAAACAACAATACTTGGGACTGATGGCCAGCCAACGGCTCCTGAAATCACCGATCGCTTCCAGAACCCAGCCAAATACAACAAGAACACAGATTCTTCTCCACAGATGCCAAGAGATGGAAATGACCTTGAGCTGCAAGGAAAACCCACAAAGCGCGAATCCCAGCAGGACCCATTCACATCCCAGCAGCCTGGGATAACAGAAACACAACCAGAACCGGCTGCTGGTGCAGATCACAGGCAGAGTCAATCAGCAGGTCTAACGCCGAAGTCGAAGTCTGACGGAGAGGAGAAACAGGACCAGTCAAAGGAAGAGCCCACTCTGGAGATGATGCAACAGGAAGGTTGGTTACAAATGCAGAATCTGTTTAAATGGAAATGTTTGAGGAAGCTGGGATTATTCCAACTCTTTAGTCATTACCATGACTGTTTCTGGGAGTGTTACAAACACTCCCAGAAAACGTCCCATGTTGCGCTTTTGGAAATGAAACGACAACAAAGAAAATACAGCGGTGGACCAGAAAAAACCTAGTGTTTCTGTAAAATCAAATAATCTTTTAAATAATGTACTGCTACAGATTACTGATGCTGTATTATCTGAAAACGGAGTGAATTGAATGTAATGCCAAACTTCATTGTTAAGCTGGATGTGAATGAGTGAAGCAGAATGCCAGGTCCATGTTTCTGCAGTGATTTTCAAAAATATCAACAACCTTGTGTCTGACCTTGCGGTACAAATGACCTAAAACCTGCGTCCCCCTATTTACGTTGTTATTGATACTTGCAGTTTGCCACAAGCCTTTGATATTTGATACGTATATTTGTGCTGTGTTCTCCAAAATGAGCCTTCAGAGAGGGATCATGTAAATGATCCCAAACAGACCAGTTTGAATCTTAGGTTACTGACATACGGTAACTGTGTATCAACTATAAACCCAGCTTAACTCATCTCTATCACTGTTACTGGCGTATAAAAAAAACTAAAACTAAACAAAATTTAAAATGAACAATCAAACAGTACTTAGCCTGGCAGGGGGCAAAGTAAAGCCTGGTGGCCTGTCAGGCTTCTAATACCCTGGGGCTAAACTGTGATCACATCCTGACAAGATAACTGTGAGGAAGCATTTGGTATTTTCTCATTTATCACTTGTTGGTTCAGGTTTTTTTTTTGTCTATAAAAATCCCCTGCAGCCCCCGAGCCGATGGTCAACCTGCCGTTGGTGAAAAACGACTCGTACGAGAAGGGCACAGACCTGATGGTGGTCAACGTTTACATGAAGGGAATCTGCAGGGAAACAGCCAGGGTCATCTTCAGAGAGCAGGACTTCACTCTCATCTTCCAGACAAGGTGGCTCACCTGAAAACGCTGCTAAAAAGCAAAAGCTTTGCCTCTTTGTATATCAGAACCAGTGACTTATTGTTTGCTCTTTGACAGCGACGTGAACTTTCTTCGGCTTCATTCAGGCTGTGGGCCAAACACAGTGTTCAAGTGGCAAGTTAAACTCAGGTAGCTTCTCTGCTCTGACTTCCTTATAGCTGGTTAATGACAGCATGAAGGAAATTGTCTAGTTGGTATTTCCAACTAATACTAACATTTTGAAACGAAGGTCTGAAAAAGTACAAGTTCTGCATGAAGTTGTTGGCATAAAGGCGAGCTATTTGAAAACGTGTGATGTGACCTCCTGTGTGTCAGGAACCTGATCCAGCCGGAGCAGAGCAGCTACTCCTTCACCCCGTCCCGCCTGGACATCACCCTGAAGAAGAGACACAGCCAGCGCTGGGGCGGCCTGGAGGCTCCGGCCTCACAAGGTCTGCTGCAAGCTTTCTATCTAGTCCCATTTCATTTTCTCAAAGACTTTAAAGAATTTAATAATTAGTTTTATTTGTTCTTTCTGTTGTTTATTTTGGATATTTAAAACGTCTTCTAGTCCCAGTGTTAAAGTTGATAGATTTTTCAGAATTTGTTGCATTATTATGCCTTTGCCATTATATTACTTAAAAACAACAATATTATTGTTTGTTGTGATAACCTCTGGGTCAATTTACTGTCCAGCAAAATTTATCGTGGCAGGCTTAGCTTTGTCCAGAATTGTTTTTAAGCAAAATAAATCATTTTTAGGAAATGTGTAATTAATATTTAGCACAATTCACGGTGAGTTTGTTGGTGATCTTCTAACCACAAGCTTTGTTGTCCTGTTTAAGGTGCAGTGGGTGGTGCTAAGGTTGCTGTGCCCTCCAGCCCTGCCTGCATGGAGAAGAGCCAGCCAGGCAGCAGTCAGCACAGCCTCCCAGCTAAGGAAGAACCTCCGAGGGTCGGAGAGGAGCCCACCAAGGTGCCCAAGGCGTCTCCCAGAGGAGTGGAGGAGACGGGTCTGGATACTGTAGCTCCCCGCTCCGTCTCTGAGCATGTTAACATCACCAAGGCGGAGCCCACAGTAACCACGGTGAGGGGACAACACAACAGGTTACTCCAGCTCAAACAAGCAACATAAACTAAGATGTGTGTGAAGATAAGTGGGACAATGTGTGCTTGTGTTTCAAGCCTCAGCCCAAGCCTACCTGCATGGTGCAGCCCATGACTCATGCACCACCTGCTGCTAACGAGTGCCACGAGGAAGAGGAGGAGAAGAAGGTGTGCCTGCCTGGATTCACAGGACTGGTTAACCTGGGCAACACCTGCTTCATGAACAGCGTCATCCAATCCCTGTCCAACACCCGAGAACTCAGGGATTACTTCCATGGTAAACACAACCACGTTACTGCTCTGGGTGATCCATCATCATCTAACCAGGAACCAAAAGGTTTATTCAACATAAACAGAATTTATCTGCATCACTTTTAGCTGCTCAAGCTTTAAAACACTAGTGATTAATGCAGAACACTAGGAGCTTGTTCTAAAGGGTCATTAGTGGAAACTTCAAAGTTGTAATCGAGTTAATTTAATTAACTGAAATTAATTTATTGCATTCTAATTAAAAACTATGTAAAACAAGCAAGATTTTCAATTTAAGTACGTACCCCTTTTTGCTGCTGAATTACTCAATAAATAGATATATGAGCTCAACAAAAAAAAGGTATGTATTGTTTTTAATCGGTTTGGATTTTTCAATTGTCAAAAGGTGCAAAGTGTTATTGTAGCTTTCAGTCTTCCAGGAAGCCCTGATCATTGATGTAACTTCTTTAGAAAGGTGGACACTGACATTAGTGTTGGGGATGTCTGTGCTGCTGCTACATGTTTAGCATTGAGGTGCTGATTTAGGCTTGAATAGTTTAGCTGATAAACTAATTTCTTTCCCTTTTTTTTAAAGGTTTTGTTGGCTCTAGTGGCCTTTATTTGAAAGTAGTTTGACAGGAAAGAGGGTAATGAGAGATGGGGAAGACATGCGGCAAATGTCACCAGGCCGGGAATCTAACCTGCGACCATGAGGACTAAGACCTCAATACATGGGTTGTGCTTTGCCCCTGCGCCTCCACAGCACCCCTAGCAAACTCCTTTCACCACAACTTGAGCTCAACGACAGTCTTTTTCATCATCCCACCAGATACGTTTTTTGAAGCAGAACTGAACCAAGAGAAGTGGTTTTATTGTCCATTGATGTTTGCAGATGTAACTTGTGCTTCAAATTTATGGGTGTACTAGAAACATGCGATTACAAAGGCTCCGATTTGAGACTTTCCTATGTTTAAATTGCGTTAAAATAATTAACACATTAAAATCCATCTAATTAATTAATCAAAATTAAAATTAAATCTTGGCCCTCTGAACTCTCTGTAGCTTTACTATAAGGTGCTGATGTTTTCCTGTCTTGGTTAAAACCTCCTGACCTCTGAGTCTTCCCTCCCTGTCAGACCGAGCGTTTGAATCCGAGATCAACTGCAGTAATCCGCTGGGAACCGGAGGCAGGCTGGCCATCGGCTTTGCCGTTCTGCTCAGGGCTCTGTGGAAAGGGACTCATCATGCCTTCCAACCATCAAAACTAAAGGTATTTTAATTCAGCTGGATTTTTCTAACTTGATTGGAATATTTCTTCCATTTCTCTCACACAATCCTTTTTACAAGTCTTGTTTGAACTCCTGCATTCCCTTCTGATCTTGCAGGCGATCGTGGCCAGTAAGGCCAGCCAGTTCACAGGTTATGCTCAGCACGATGCGCAGGAGTTCATGGCGTTCCTCCTGGACGGACTCCATGAGGACCTGAACCGGATCCATAACAAACCCTACACCGAGACGGTCGACTCTGATGGACGGCTTGATGAGGTGGGCTGGTTGTGAAAAATTGGCCCCATGGGAGATTTACTTATTTTTTTCAATTAAGCAAAACCAAGTTAAAGTGCGTTTCCAACTGATTGTTTCTTTTTTTCCTGTTGTTGCAGGTGGTGGCAGAGGAGGCATGGCAGCGGCACAAGATGAGAAACGACTCGTTCATCGTGGATCTATTCCAAGGCCAGTTTAAATCCAAGCTAGTGTGCCCCACATGCTCCAAGGTAACATTCAGCTCCACTAAAACATGGAATGACAGACCTGGTTTCACCCCGTCTGAAGCTCCCTACTATTTCTTTTTACAGGTCTCCATCACCTTTGACCCCTTCCTGTACCTCCCAGTCCCGTTGCCACAAAAACAAAAAGTGCTCTCTGTTTTCTACTTTGCTAAAGAACCTCATAAAAAACCAATCAAGGTGAAATGATCATTTGTCCTCTCTTCTCCTGGTTTCCTGACATGACCATTTGCACTTTTACCCCCCATTTAACACACTTTTTCACTGTGTCGTAGTTTTTGGTTAGTGTGAGCAAGGAGAACTCCAGTACTGCTGAGGTTCTGGAATCCATCTCCAGAAGTGTAAGAGTCAAATCTGAGAACCTCAGGCTGGCAGAGGTTAGTTCTTTTTTTCGTTTGTTTTTATGTACATTTTTATTAAGATTTATTTATACACATAATTTTGACCAATGTTTTGCAGAAATACAAGCCAAGTTTACAGATTCTTGCATTTATTTTGCACAGAATTGTTTATTACAAATTTTCCACACAAATGACCCAAAATATTTAGTTGAAGTGATGCTATTCCCCACCTGCAAGTGGCAGTAATTATTTTTTACTGCAGTGCTGCCTCATCCTTACTTGCTCTCAAGTTAGTTTGTGATCAATACAGCAAGTAAAATCCAACTTTAAGTTTAAATAATAAAAATGTTTGTGTCCAAATCCATGTCCTTCTCTTCTTTTTCTTCATCTTGATCTAAAAAGGAAGATTTTTAGATTGGCTTAAAGAGAAAAAGATGGCAAAATTCCTAAGAAATATTTCTAAAATGGCACCTCAAAAATAGCACCTCGAAATTTTTGCAAAGATTTTTGCAATCCTTTTTGATTGCAAAAATAATTACAAAAACAATCATGAAATCCTGGAAGGACTGAATAAATCTGATTCTTATGTAAATGCAGAAAACTGTATAATTCAGTAATTAATGTGCAAATTATTACAATATTTTTTATCCAATTAATTATCAGAATAATCAGTGTACGAAAATGACCATCATACGATAAATGCTCAAGTTTTCCTGATGGGAGTCCTTGTTCTTCCTCTGCCAGGTGGCAAAAAATCGCTTCCAGCGGATCTTCCTGCCGTCCCATTCCCTGGACACCGTGTCACCGTCTGATATGTTGTTCTGCTTCGAGGTGCTTTCCAAAGAGCTGGCCAAAGAACGAGTGGTGCTGCTCAGAGTGCGGCAGGTAATAAAGGAAACTCTTTTGTTGTTCTGCCCGTTAGCAGAGGTGCAACGATCCAATCTGAACGGCTCCGTTTTGCCTTCCAGAAACTCCAGGTGCCCAGCATCCCCATCTCAAAGTGCGCTGCCTGCCTGAAACCTCCGGTGTCTGAGGACGACAAACTGAAGCGGTGCACCCGCTGCTATCGAGTGGGCTACTGCAATCAGTGAGCATCATGGGATATTTCAGAGTCGAACTGCGAATGTCTCCAGCTTTGACTGTATTTTCTCTCTTCTGTGCCCCTAGACATTGTCAGAAAACTCACTGGCCCAGTCACAAGAGTCTATGTCGCCCCAACTCTGAGAACGTAGGCCTGCCCTTCCTTGTTAGCGTCCCAGAGTCCCGCCTGTCCTACGCCCGCCTCGCTCAGCTGCTGGAGGGTTACTCCAGGTAATCACACCACCTCAACTGCTCACCTGTTTGATTCTTTTTGACTTCCTCTGCCGGTCATTTTTATATTAAACTTACCCTAACAAAAACAGGAGTTCTGTTTTTGTTGGGAATAAAACAATATTAGGTGGCAGCCCAAGGAGGTGGCAGCCCCTCCTTGGGCTGCCACCTTATCGTGGTGGAGGGGTTTGTGTGTCCCATTGATCCTAGGAGCTATGCTGTCTGGGGCTTTATGCCCCTGGTAGGGTCACCCAAGGCAGACAGGTCCTAGGTGAGGAACCAGACAAAG
>CAEGAF010128349.1:0-13665 GCA_903067075.1 Micropoecilia bifurca
CTCTCTCTCTCTCTCTCTCTCTCTCTCTCTCTCTCTCTCTCTCTCTCTCTCTCTCTCTCTCTCTCACTCTCTCTCTCAACATGTTATTCTGATGAATGGACTGGGTCATTGAGGAAGCTGTAAGGGTGACCTGGATAGTGAATCTGCTTGTGTTTGTGCATTTCTTTATTTTGGTTTTTTTTCAGTATGACTAATTTAATGGATAGAGTTCCACCATGATGAAGGACCCTCCATACCCCCCCACCCCACTGCATCCCCACCCCCTTCTCAAACCCAAACATGCACCCTGAGCTACACACATAGATCAGGAGGGCTAGTGAAACAGTGATTTATATGGCACAGCAATGACTATTGACCACATGTACTGTAACCTGAAAAATGATTCTGCGTGCAGTCGTGTGTGTGTGTGTGTGTGTGTGTGCGCGTGTGTGTGTGTGTGGGTGTGCCACTCAGGGAGGTGTTGTTAATCAATCAGTCACTGGAGACCCTGAACTTTGAACACCCATGAAGGAAATAAATCTACTGGACATGAAGATGAAATAGAGGGATGGAGGAGAAAAGGGGGTTATCGACCATTTTCTTACCACAGCATTAACTTCTAACCTCACTCTTTATGTAAATGTAAGCGTGTCATTTTAGTATTACACAGAAGTTATGTGTGTTACATGTAAATAAACATTACATTTCCTGAAATATTCAGAGAAATTGCAGATTAAAAGTTGCCATTTGCATAGATTTCACAACCTTTACACAAAACGTTCAGATCAGTCATCAGAAGCACAGTTAATGAACATTAATTGGATGAAAAGTACATCACCAGCAGCTAATTTGAGCAAAGGATATGTGGAAATAAAATAGCTCTACATACTTATGATTACAGTGAATAAAGGTTGTAGTACCACAAAAAAATCAAAGAGTTCATTATTTGGAAAGAAAATGGGTAATAAATAATTAAGAAACATTTATGATTTTTTTTTATTAATCCAGACAGAACTGATAAACTTCAGTCAGGACTCTTGGTTGTTAATTTTCTGCAGGCCTTATTGAATATAATAATCTTAGAAAATACCCAATAATTGCTTAGTGACTGACTGCATTCTAAAAAAATGATCTGCTCATTGAAGAAAGTTTAATCATAATACTCATAATGCCTAACTTTTTCCAGAGAAGGTGCTAAATGTAGGTTTCCACATGCTTTGTTGATGTTTTACATCTAAAAATATTCAATAAAGAAATGATTCGGAAATAAAATCCATTTGCAGGAAAAAAAAACCCGCACAAAACATGAGTAGAAAAAAAATGCATCTGCCACAAATGGTGTTACAGCATAATTTTTTTAATGATGTTTAAGGGTTTAAATCTTACTAATGCAAGCATTAAAAGTCCAAGAAACCCAGAGTCTGAGACAAAGGGCCAAGACGTTCATTAATAAATGGTTTTTGTTTCTCATCCTTGACCCCCTAATGTGCATAATTGCAGCATTTCTCCTGTTCAAGACACTTAGTTCAAAGTCTGGGGCAGCTCGTAGTTGTACTCTGTGGAGACCCTGTTCATGACCTATTAGCAATAAATTGGATCAAATGTTTGAGGATGAAAGATCTAAAACCTGCTCGGTGGGAGGTCACCAGCAGCGGAGCTGTGAGACACCGCTGTAAGACAGATTTGTCAGATCCTCGTATGAATATTAACTGCTTTTTGCATGATGAAACAATATAGAAATAAAAGAAACGGGATGATGAAGAAGAAAGTTAAACAACCACACAAAAATATTGAAACATTTCTTAGCTACATATCAGAGGTTTGGTTAAGCATAAGTTTAGTTTTCAGAATCAACAACCTGATGTGTCTCTTGAAGAAAAAGTATTGATGTATTTCTTATATTGCTTTAATTGTGCAAACTATAAAACAACTGTTTCGTGATGTTATGACAATGACGATCTGTGAAACAATCCTTCTTAGTATTCATTTATTCATAACCAAAATCTTCTGGGGCTGTTGTTGAACTTTGCAGTTTTGGGTGTAAATGGGACCTATTTAAGGAAAAAAGAATTAAAATCACGTCTCATGTGGAAATCCAATATCTGAATGCTTTTATAATTCTGTGATTGTTTCATACCATATTAGTCATTCCACATCTTTAGAAAACGTATTATAAAACACAAATAGGCAAGCCTAGACCTGTGTAGACGTGCCGTTACAGTTGCATCTAATCCAATGGAACAGCAAACACAGTTTAATGTTTAGTCTTTTGACGATCATTGCCTTTTTACAGCCCTATAGAAATTTGACAATCTGAAGAAATGCTGTAATAAAAAAGTAAAAACCCTTTTCTCGTACTTAATTTTATAATTTGATTTCGAATGCAGTTTATGTGGAAAATCAACATATGTGCAACATCATTTCTTTTGGAAATAGTACAACCCAATGTGCTTTTACACAACTTAAAAAAAAAACTTGAAAATCTCCAAAACTGTGTAGTGACCTTTGTAAAGGCTGACTACACAGTTTCACATCAGATAATAACCTTTGTTTGCAGGTGAAAATTGGGTCTGATGTAGGAAAAGGTTATAAAACAAAAAAAGGACAAATATTCCCAACTTGTTTTACAATCATAAAACAGCCGACCTAAATAACTTATCTTTATAATTTTGTGTTTTCCATGTAGGCTTGTTGCGATTGAAGAAAACACATAGCTATATCCTTAAACAATACCACGTCTAGGGTTAAAGTGCCATAAAAATATGAGACTATTATTAGTGTATTAAAAACTCTATAATCTCATAGTAAATCTAATTGAGTCTTTTTTCATCCATTCAGTAGAAAACCTCTTTTACATCTGCAGAGGAATAACTGGTTGAGTAACTGTGATGTCCTTAGGCTCTTTGGATTAAAATGACCCCAAATCATAGCACTTCCTCTCCTGTGCTCAAAACCTAATGAGGTGTTTCTTTTCCTCATTACTGTTCTCAGTGCTCTCAATGCCCTACCAGCAAACCTCCTCATCACTACAATAAACACAAATATTAACATGTTTGTTGTAGTAAAAGATAACATCCACCTACCGTCCTCGTTTTCCTTTCATCTCCACCGTACAGTGCTTAAAAACTGCAGTGTTATGTGAAGTGGGATTTATCAAATAATTTATTGTCTGTTATCCAGCGCTTTTGAATTTGACACAAATAGTTTCTTTCTTGTTCCCCTCTCTACCTGTTTTTGACATGTGGTTGATTTTTCCAGGATGTGCTCTGGAAAAACAAGCGTCTTACAACCTGGATGCTGTTATTGATTTAAGTTCATGGTCAAGTTGAGAACGTTTCCAATGGGAATAATGTTAAGTCAATATAGACGCTCCACTGTGCTTTAAATGTCATAGTGCATGTCAAAATAGGCTGTAAGATAAACACAGTCTGAACATGTGACTAGTTAAATCAATTTTCTAGATGTTGGTAGTACCATCGGGAGTGGAATGAAGGATAAAAAGTTTGACAAGAAGGGCGTTTGTTTTGGTCATGTAGAAAATAAATAAAATTAAAATGAGAATATTGATCTTTTTGTATATTGATTTACATTTCAAAGGTAAAATAAAACAGACCTAGAAGTTATTTACGTTCAAACCACCTCAGATGATTAGCTCACAATTTAAGTTAAGTCATTCAATTTTATTGTGTGTGTCATTACTGGGGTCACAGTTAATTGTTTCTGTGACTACAGAGAAAAGTACAGGTACAAGTATTCATCTGCTCGATGTGTTCAGCTTGTTTAATATTAATTAAGCAAAAAGAAAATTAAATGCAACTGAATATGTCATTATCATTTAAAAACTGACAAGTAAATATAGATTATGATGGAATTTTTGTCATACAGTCTTGGAAAATGACAGTCAATAAGAAAGTTGTTGTCTGTCAGAGATCCTGAAGATGATTCTCCCCTCGCAGCCAATGAACCAATCAGCGGTTTAATTCAAAATAGCTCAGTCAAGCTGACCCGAAAGGACCCAGTATCTGAGATAGTGGCTTTGATTAACAGAACTTTGAGAGCTGTTTATCTTAGTCTCTTCTACACAGTGATTTACAATATCACATACAGTTTCAACTGTAATGTGATGTAAGGTATTGGTAAAATACTGGTGTGGAGGCACACCTGGGTCCTTACTTTATCAAAAATCCTTCAAACCATGTTTGCATAAAATATCCTAATGTTGGCGGTCGCTACCCATACTGAATTAGAAAACAATCTAAATAAGTAGCAGGAGAGTTTTTGGTTTCAAAAATGCCCCATCCTACACACCTCCTGTCTTTTTGGTGGGAGTAACAACAAAAGTTTTTGTAAACGCTGCCATTAATATTTTAAGCCTCCTCTTTTCTACCAAAATGGCAGCATTTATGTTGAAAGGCATATTTTGCAGGTTAACAATGACAACAACCAGATGCAGGAATGATAAATGACAGGTTCTATCAATCACAATCGCTGGACTGCTTTGTTTAATGTTTTATGTTGGAAGTTGTGTGTTGGATTGTATTACAATCCTGCAAGCAGCTTCCTTTGTTGTTGTGTATGAGACAGGAAGAGCAAGGAAACCACTCCAATGAAATTAACCAGTTACTTCACATACTGATGCGATTTCACGCTATGCACATCAGACTTTTGTGTGCACATTCACCAACACCCACAAGTCCCTTTCCTAACCCCCTTTCAATTTCTGTAAGGGAATTTTGCTTTCACTTCATAAATCTTGAAACATGTAAACCCAGAGTTAAATTGTGATACAATGAAACGAGTGCTGTGTTTGTGCGTGCTGAAGGTTTTGCATCTGCTGGAGTGAAAGTAAAGGAAATTAGATTCTGGAGAGGAAGCAGGGGGATTTGAGTTTTATTTTAATGATACTCTATCTGCTGAAGGGTAAAGAGACGGCTTTATAGAGTCGCTACACAAATGAAAATACAGCGATGGTCTAAAAAAAAAGAAAAAAAAGTCACCACCACTTCTCATTTCTTAAACAGTCTCGATAGATGACAAATCCTTTGGTCATGGAGAAGAAGCTAATCCGTTTCAGAGTGTCATAGTATTGGCATGCATCAAGAACATTTCTTAGCTTCAGCCGGCACAATTTCGCCTATTTGACAAACTTTTCAAATCTACCTAACTTGATGGATCATGAATTCAGTCTTCTGTCTTCCAGTTGAAGATATGTGGCTCCACAGTTAAACGAGGTTAAAAGTGGAAACATTGGTAAACATCGGTCAATCGTGAAACTAAACATGGAACATTGATCAGTTCGAAACACCGGTCAGGTCTTCTTATCATGTGTACTTTTACATTTATTTGTGTGCATATTGTATAGCTATGGGTGTGAACAAAAATAACTTTTCAGTAATTTCAGTAATAATTTGATACTAAACTGTATCACAATGTAGAGAGTAAATTTTCCACTTGAGGTAAAACCTTTTATTGTGATAAGAAATAAAAATTTGCTTCGGATGTTGTTGATTCCTTCAAATAAACTCCTGTGGTGGCATTATATCCATATGCATTGTAACTGGTTATTTTGCCTCCTGAAAACATGGCAGATAGCATTTTATCTGACATGAAACAAACAGGAATAATGAATTTAATAAACACATAAATAAATCAGGGTGAAAATTATGATCCTTTATCAGATGATAAAGTACTTGTAATGAAGAAAAGCAATGCTATTTTACTTCATGCTTTGTATAGAAGATGGATACGATTCCAAGTGTTTTCATAAACAAGCAAACTTGACTGTGATTATTGTTCCAGTCAAATGTTTGCAAATGAGAAAGCTGCTACATTTGTAAGTGCAACTTATGCAACAACATCTTAAGATTGAAAAAGATTGTAATGACTGGCCCTACCACCTTAAGTCTTTGCATTGCACTCAGGTCTGTAATGGAAAGCCTAAAGATCATTTTATAGAATTAAATACAATTTAGCTATAGTGTCAAATTTCAGAAAAAAGAAAAAAAAATACATTTAAAGAAGCATGTTGTGCCACAGTTTCAAACTGAAAATGTTAAAATGTGGTTGATGGAAGAATAAATGATGAGCACAATAGGGAGAAAACTAACACAATGCCAGTATTTGCTCAACTGGCAGAAAAGGGAGGGGGAAAAAAAGAGAAAATGTAACAAATGTAGAAAAAAAATGAAAGAAAGAATGGCAGCTTTGGGGGAAATACAGAAAATGTTGCAGTGGCAGCACAAGGGTTTGGCTCTTTTCCAGACGTGAAAAAAGATCCAGCTCTCCTCTCCTCCTTCATGTTTCCTCCTCAATTAGCTGTCTCTTAGCTGAAGGCCCACCTGGGCAGTTATGCGGCATTTATTTGAGGATAAACTGAGACATGTTGCTGAGCTGAGTGATTTCATGTGGCCTTTCCTTCTGTCTTTTTTTTCCCTCCCCTTTTTTCTTGTTTACTCATCTGCAGAGAGGTTTTAGTATAAAAAGATCAATTGGTTGAACACTTGCTTTTTATCAAATTGAAAGACCTAACTGAACCCATTCATCCTTATATTAAGTTATTTGAAAATACATTATGTACAGTGCTTTTTTTGTAGCGAACAGCTCCTGAAAATCCGATTTCCTAATTGTTTCCTCAATGTTTTTTGAAAGAGCTTAAAAATAAAATAAGGTTGACTAAGTCCTATTTAGCATGAAGACGTTTTGCCTTTTAGTATACTCTTGAGGCAAGGAAACAATGTTATGACCTATGAAGGTCTTAGCACAAAATTTAAAATAAGATGTTTCCAGTGTTCATCTGTTTCATTGATAACTAAAAAGAAGTTAGAAAACTTTGTGAGACACACTTGCAGCTAATTAAAACCCATACCTCAGAATATAATTAGAATATAAGTTCACTACAAAAGAAAATATACTGACAACAAAAACAATCATACTAAAATGATGGAAAACTGCAGAGTACATCATCCATGCTTCACTTTAGCTCAGCCCAAGTTCCTGGTGAATCTAACTCCAACCTACCATGCTCAGTGAAGCAGGTAGGTATTGGTCATTTTGAATGTGTGGGAACATGCCAAGATGTGCTGGAAAACGAAGTCCAAATCTCCATCAAACTTGTAAGCAGAAGGGAAAGTTGATGGACTTTACGTAGCTTGGATTATTTGTGTCCCTTTTCCCAGACTCTGGGATGTTGAGCACCAAATGAAATGGAATTGTTACTTTCATCTGAAAACTTTGGACATTTTGAACTGAATAACTGAAATAGTCAAGTTTTGTTGGAATGAACGTTCTTTAATGAGCTATATAAAATATTATGTAAATCTTTCAGGAAGATACAAGACACCCAGTTTCTTTAATTTTTTTTGGTGATGCAGAGTTTTAATCTCATCGCTCTGTTTTCTTCTTTCAGGTTAACAGGCTTCCAGGCTCCTCCCCCTGTCACCAGCACAGGGAATGTTTTCTCCTTGAGGCTGACCAGCGACTTTGCTGTTTCTGCTCATGGCTTCAAACTCAACTATGAAGGTCAGAATGTGTCTGTTTTTGTATAAATATTGGAATTTCTTGTTTGTAAACTGAGCTGTTTTTTTTAAAAAAAACAAAACCTTCAGATATTTCTAAATTATGCTCAGAAAAGATCAGAATGAGTATTTTTGGTGTGAGAACAAAAGATGTAGGTTTGGAAAACAAAGCTCCAAATATTCCGAAATGGATAATGGCTGAAGCTGCGTGTTTCACTCAGCCTCGGTATGTGAAATGCTTAAAGCAGAAGGTCAGATTTCATGTTTTGGTTTTGATGCTTTCTCTGGAACTCAGTTACTATTCCGTTCGGGTCTGTCAGGGAAGATGAACTTGAGATGAAAAAGTGAACTGTTAAGTTGCTCAAGGAGAAGGAGAAGTGCCAGGTCTTGAACTCAATCCACTTTTTTTAACTACTGTCCACTCAGCACAAGACATGATTCAAGTGCATCCTTTTTCAGCAGCTGGAGGCACCCAGACTTTCTGAATCAAGCAACAGTACAGCAGATCAGTATCTGATGCCACAGTGATTTAAAATCAGCATCATGACTAAAATTGTAATAACAAAAAAAAACATGCTTTCCGAGTTTAAGTGATAGAATAATTAAAACATTTCATGAAGGTCGTCAGGTGGCTGTTAGTCATGGAGAAAAAGCGAAGTGTGTCAATCTCAGGAGATCTTTAATATCTCACTGTTTTCCCTTTAAGGGTTTATGTAAACATCATAGTGCACTATTCACAGATGAAAGAAAACAGGTGATGGCTTAAAATGGTGGTTAAAATTAGACCTTGAGCCAGCAGTTTTAGATCTGAGTTGTAGATTAGAACATCTTTGATGTCCTCACTGGGGCAATTAGTTCGAGTGAATGAAACAGGAGGGGTAGAAGGGAGCATGAAATTGTTTTACCAAGGACAAAAATATAACTGTGTGCAAATTTGAAAGGAATGACGCAATTACAGTGTTTATATGTATTCATGATAAGCTGTTGTCACGCCAGCAGCTGTCATTCAAAGAGTGCAGCTACGTTTGTGACCCTGTAGGTAATTTAAAAGCTCAGGGCATTTACATTTCTTCTGCACTGTCCGTTCCCAAGCTAACACACACAGTATAGATGATGGTTTTTATCACACAGTCTCATCACAAATGGATATTGTATGATTGTCTGGTGCTCTATGTTGCAAAAGTTACTTTTGTACATGCAGTCAATGTAAGCAATTATAAAGCCTTTTGATAGCTCACCTTGGATCTAGTCTCCCAGGGAGACCTGCTCAAGCTGCAGGCATAAAGCAAAAAGTGAAACAGCAAAGCTCAGGCATCTTCAGAAATGTTAGAGGAATATAAATGTGCATTCTAAACAATTACAAAACATAGAGAATGAAACTATCATATACATAAAACAACCATCCACCAACTGAAATCTAGCATAATTCATTACAGATATTAAAAGGTCAAAGATTTGCATTTTTCCATTTTCAGCTCAGTTCTCAATAGTTTCTTGAATACATACCCGTTCATATATTTAAATATAATTAAAAATGTGTTTCTTTAACTTAACTCACAAAGTGAAACTAATTATTTAGATAAATTACACACATACTCTTGCTCTGAGCCTTTATTCCATTTAATAATTAGGATTTTCAACTAATTAAAACACAACATCTAAGGTAAGAATATTATAAGATATTTTTAATACAGAAATTTACATTTTACAAAAAAAGAAGTTAAATACCTGCCTAAATGTTGTTTTTTAAAAAATATACTTTTAAACTAACAAATAAATCTTGTTGTAACGAGTGTTTTGATTTAATAGAACTGTACAAGAGGACAGGAAAATTGCCTTAGAATCATCATATTTTAAATCTACCCCAAACATGTAGACTGTGAAAGAAAAAAAAAAAGAGAAAAAAAACAATTATCATTTTTACTCTGGGATCATTAAACTATTCTTCTTTTTACTTGTGTTACAACATATAACGGTGAGGTAAGACTAATTAACACAGCTTTTGCAATAAATTGCAACATAAGCATGTTCTAAACGAGCTTTACTATAAAGATTACAGAAAGTTTTTACAAAGAGAAATTGTGTGTTGTATAGGTAAAACCAATTAGTATTTTGACATTTAGAGCAGCCTGTGGTCTATGACTAAAATACAATAGGGCTTGAATAAATTCCATGTTCTGTTCATAGAAAATAGGGCTGATTTGAAATTTCAAATTTAATCTAGAACACTAAACGGGCATTTGTGATAATCTACTGGCATCTCATGGCCACAAAAACACATCATTGTACTTCCTAACCATTATTTTAACAAACAGCATTGAAATACGTCAAACCCGAAGTTACATCTTCAAAGGCACCTTAAATCAGGCTTAAACTCCATTCTAAATCAACATTACTGATGCTATCCATTTGTTTCCTCGAAAGTTTAAAATATTTCTTTGTTTACGGCCTGTACATTTTTCATAAGAGCTATTTTTCACCGTGATGCGACCAAACTCAGTGAGAGTCTTTCTGCCTCCCATCATGGGTCACTTTGCCCGTCTTTGAGAGAGAGGTGGAGAACTGATGGGTAATCATTGGATTGCTCTGGGTCTGTTGCACTGCGTAATCACGCCGCCGCTGATTGCCGAGCGTTTGAATCTACACAAATGCTTCGTCTGAATTCATATCTTCATGGGTGTCTGGATATTACAAGTTGAAGCAGTTGTCCCAGATTTACTGACTGGCACAAATTTCCACCAAGACACTTGGCACATGATTGCTCTGTGCACTTTCTGTGTATCTATGTCTGTGTGTAGATGTGACACAGAGGGAGTTAGCTGTCAGTGAGAGGATCCAGGGGACTTATCTAAGGAGCCCCTGCTGTTGGTACATGCAGCCTTTTGACTCCGACTCAGTGTGCCGCAGTACAGTGACAGACACTGTGAAAGAGACGAAGAGTACAATTGCCATTTGTAAAAAATGAAACATTACTTACATTGGTGTTATGAGAATATTCAGCCAGTCATCTTGGTGCAGTGTAAAACATGTTAAACGCTGGCTGAATGGAAAAAGCATACAGTGCCAATCCTTGGTTTAAAGGTTTCATAAATAAAAAAAGTAAAGATTTTAGATACAGGCAATACAAAATAAAGGGAGAGCTGATTGTTTTTTTGTGGATGTTTTTCATGGAAGGTGCAGTAGGAGGCAAGATTGGTGAAATCTAGTGTGCCCCCTCCCAAACCTGTTGCTGCAAGATGTCTGTGAATCTTCCTTAAAAGGAAAGGTTTAATATAACCTCATTTTTGTGTGTGTGTGTGTGTGTGTGTGTGTGTGGGTGTGTATACCTCATTTAAAAACAAACATAGTTTTACTTTGAAATGAAATACATGAACCTCTACTCCAGATTGGCTCCAACTATCAATATATTTTCGTATTGTAACAAAGCCTGGCAACAATCTATGAGAATAAGAATGTGTGCTGGTGAGATAAGTAGTTAACAGCTCTAAGATAGATTGTGTTGGTAAATAAAAAAAAATTTAAAAAGCACCAATGGGAAGAACAAGAGACCTTGCCATTCTGGTAAGGCAGATATGCCGAAATGAACTTTGAAAAAGGCAAAGGAATGTGTGCATCTGCTCCTCAATCGTCCCGCGCTCTTCACTCTGCGTCTCTTCCGGCCACATCCAGCCGAGAGTGCACTCTGCTCCAGGGTCTTCTCCTGGCTTGATGTGATGCCTCGGGCCTTTTAGATCACTCGTGGCCATGGAATACCTCTGGACACTTCAATCATCAGTGCAGGAAGGGCTGGAGGATGTCGGTCGGAGGGAGAGGTTCTGGATATCCTCGTTTTCCTCGTTAAAGCACCAACATAAGTGGAGAAACAGGTGAACGGATGGGAGCAATACGCCAGCTCTGGACAAAGAAATAAATAAAAATAAAAAAAAAATAGGTTGTGACTAAAGAATTCACCACTGCACACAGAGAAAAAAAAGAATCCCAGGAAGGAACAAATCAAGTGGCCACTGTATCGGAAGTCTGTGTGCAGCGGAGAAATGGTACAGAAGGTTAGCATTATCCTCTGCAGTCTGTCCACTTGGGAGAGGCTTTGATGTGCTCATCGGACACCTTCAATCTTTCTTCCTGTCCCTCTGAAGATACTCGGGTCATGACTAATTCATCTGCCTGCACATACCATGAAGTCTGCATATGAGCACGTGGATTTGAACAAGAGACACTGAAATACAGTGATGTATAATTTAACGCTGCGTCTGAGGCTGTTTGATATTGTGCTGATGAGACAGAATTGCAGATTATCGCTGGGCTTTGACACACAGGTATGCATGCTTTCTTTCCATGATCCGTGTAGAATAATTATTTCTTTCTCTTTCTGCCTCATTTTCTGTCTTTTTACTCGTCTGCTTATTCATCCTTTATGCTCAATGTCGTGCTTATCGTTTTGTTTGTTCCTGTTTTATATTGTAATTGGATTGTGTTTATCTTTAATAATTTAGGGAAAGTACTGAAGAGTAAAGATAAAAACTAGAAAGGTAAAATAAAAGAGTGTGGTGTCGGTGCTCGTGATAGTTTTAGTTTATCCGTTGTTCCTTTTCGATTGTTAGAGTTTGAGTGATTTAATGTGTTTCTCTTTTAATTTATGTAGATGTAAAAAGTCCATTTTAATTCCAGATGTCAGAGGTTTCACCTTGTGGCGCTTTCTGTGCTGCAAATGGACTCATTTTGAGAATATTTAATAAAAGCACCTATCTAACCATTTATATAGTTCAAGACTTTGAATTCAACAGAATGACACAACATAACTGTTGTTCAAATGTGCCTTTCAAACACAAACATAACCCTGGATCTTGATTTATTTAGAGCAACCGAAAAACCATAAAGGACACCAGCATAACAATACAACTTCTATTTTCAATGGAAGTTGCAAAGACCACCAAAGTGTTGATCTAAGTGATTAGTCTATACAACTCAAAACCTCACAAACGGTTTATTGATTCACGTAAAAAAGAAGCTTTCAAGCAATTACTTTTTAAGCTTTATTATTGCCAGTATGAAAGAAATTGGTCATTCACTGAAAACTTTAAAAACATGGATAACAAGTACCGCTGAGGATGTCATCACTTTAAGGCATGCAATTAATCTGAAAATTTTAACAAGATAATATTACATACTGCAAATTAATCAAACCTACTTTGACCTAAAAGTCTCTCTCCCACGCAGAGCTTCCTGGTTCACAGCCGAGCGCTGTGTGTTCGGAAAACAAGGAGTAACGGTAAAAGTTTTCCGCGATGGCAGGCGGCGGAAGAAGCTGAAACATTTTCAACTTTCTTGTGTGGACGTCTACATTTAGAAGGAAGGGCTTGTCTAAAGCACCATCCATTCCCGCAAGAATCACAGCTGCGTACATATTTATATTTAAAGTTAACAAAGTTAGGAATGTGATTAATTGATTGACCTCCACCGCCTCCTTAAATCAAATAGATTTTTTTAATTATCTAAGATTGGGTTGCAGAAAATGACTTTAAATCAACAGTTGTCCAATACAATAAAAAAAAATGGTCTCTGCTGTAAGTATAAATCTAGAGGAGACGATGTTTCTTGGAGCCATAAAAATGTCAAATATAAAAAGATATAAATAAGTAAATGCAAAGTGGTAATTGTGCAAAAAGACAGAAGTTACTAAAGAGTCTTGAAAAGGCAAAAAAACCATGTCAGATGCATAGCAATAAACACTTCAATCTACAACTGAAAAGAATTTCCATAAAGCATGTCTTACGTGTTAACTTCAACCATAAATATATTGCCCAATCATTCTTTTATCACTAAAATGTGAACAATTTCCTCTCCCTTTTTTACATTCAGTATCTCTGCCATTTTTCCTCCCTTGAAATTAGCACATCGTTACTTTGTTGTTCTCTTACATTCAGCAGTGTTTACGTAATGACTGACATAAAAACGTATACAGTCTAGTTAAGCTAAAGAAAGGAGATAAAAGCCAAATTCAATCCATCATTTTTTTCTTTTTCAGGGAAAAATATGAAGGCAGAATCAACAGCTTTCTACGTTAATTGGACTTGGAAAAATAAAAAAGCACATTAAAGTGGAGGTGGAAAAGTTCACTCCGGTTTTGCTGAAGCAGTATAAATGGTGGGAAGATATGTATATATGTGGGAAT
>CAEGAF010128372.1:0-22543 GCA_903067075.1 Micropoecilia bifurca
CATTATTAAATCTACTTAAGTAAAGTACAGATACACGAAAATTGTACTTAAGTACAGTAACGAAGTACTTGTACTTCGTTACTTCCCACCACTGCAGAAATATTAGTTTCCATATTTCAAAGGAAGAAATTTCTTACCCCAAGCCAAATAATAATAAAAAAAAATCCATCAACATAGATTAAAACTGTTACTTTCTCTTTCTCACTCTATTTGTCAAGCATTTCCTCTGTAAATCTTAAAGAAAAAAAATTGACATTTCACTTTATTACAATGAAAACCTGCTTTACCACGTCAGAGGAGAACCTTCATTAGTCAGCTTTGGTATTTTACTTGGGTCAGTCAAATATATGACACCAGATTCTTCTTACACATGAGCTTGACTTCACTTGTGAGGTCATTTCATTCATCACACACAATTCAGGAAAAGTCAGAGAACAAAATGCTGAGAGGTTTGGATATAAAGAGCAGTAAATTATATGTCATGTTGGACCCAGTCAGCTTAATGCAAGCTCAAGTGCATTTCCAAATTATTTATTTGTATGTTAGCTTATCCAAGCTAATGTGATGGTTACATAAGTACCTTGTTCCTGAAATTTGATTGGTTTGGGTTATAATGATTTGCTTGATGGTCAGGTCACGCTTTGGCTTCTGTGGTGCATTTGATAAACTTACAGTATTTAAAGCCCATAGAAAAGCAAACAAGAATGCATAATATAAAGTTCTGTTCATCTACTTACTGTAATGTAAATAGAGGAGTTGGCAGCTTCCCCTGTTGAGTGTAGAAAGAAAGAAAGGAATTTTCCTTAAAATTCCCTAACGCTACCATACCTTATGTCAGCCACTCATTGGAGGAATTTAATTTCCCCCACTGTTTAGCCGTATCTCATAGCCATAGGTTAGAGTCAAAGCGTATGAGATCAGTAAAATAACAGCTTTTTGCTTCAGCTCTTTCCTAAACGCAAGAAATTTCAGCATTTACTCCATCATTGTAGATGAGGCCCCCATCCATCCATGTCCTGCTCTGTCCTGCTGCTTATAAATTAGAGTCTTGAACTCGTTGCTCCAGGCTGAGACTGACCGGTGACCTGGACAGAGGAGTTCACCCTCACGACCTTTTGCAGTAGTTTTCTTCTTTATTTTAACCCTTCGTTTTCTGCACTACTGTAGAGTTTTGTTCGTGTCTGTGCTATTTTTGATTATCTCAACTGTTCATGTATCAGTCCATTACCCTGTGTCTGTCTATCTATCTATTGTATCCGCTCACTCGGGTTTGCTGGGGGGTGGATTGGGGGGGCTGGCACCTATCTCAAGTAATCAATGGGCAAGAGGTCAGAACACCCTGGACAGGTCAGCAGTCTCACCAGCAACTAAAAGCATTTCAGGCCTGAGCAATCGTTAAATCCATTTGGTGTGTCAGATCCGCATATCGTTGATGCTCTTAATGCCTTTTGTGAGATTGTTTGTTCCAAACCGTGGGTTTTAAAATAAGAGTGTGAAGCATTAATTTCTTCAGGGAAAATGTTTCACATCCATTCCTTTTTTTTTTATTTGGTCTTTGCAAGACGTTGTGTTGTTTTTTTCCTCAGACTTGTTTTTCCAGAGGTTCGCAGACCTTTGTTTCGTTCCTTTGTTTCAGTAATTATTAAGTAATTGCTAAAGCAAAGAATTATTTGCAGTAAATGTACAGGGTGTTTCAGGTTTAACATTCCACAGAGGATCTTGATGTTGATGCACAACCTTGTTCCAGCTTTTATTGATGCAAAGTTGTTGCAAACAGCACTCAATCTGGCACATCGATTGTGGCTCCTGGGGAAATAACTGTGGGTTGAACTGCTTAAAAAATATGGATTGCTTACAGAAACCACACTATGCTAGATATGGATATTGAAGAAACTCCAGTTTAACGTTTTTGCCCTTAGTTCAGTCTCAGTTTATCCTTTTGCATTTCTTAAATTAAGCCCTAAGAGTTAAGAGTTCAGGGTTATTCTACTGCTTATTCCTCTTTGCCTTTATGTTGGAGCTCCGTAAACCTCATTGATCCACACAGACACAATACTGTGAGCGAGCTGCGGCTTTGGGAGTCACTACTCAAAAAAGGTCAAAGGTTAGACGAATAAGGTCAAGAAGGGCATATTTTCCTTAGGCTGATTATCAGTAACCTTTAAAGGCCTGACAAAAAAACCCTCATTATTCAATTGGAGATCAATCAGCCACGGGATTGGTCAATTTTAAAGTTAAAAGCGTGTTTTACTTACGCACACAGGCTCATAATGGCTTGCTTTTGTCTAGATTATTTGGATGTTTTATTAGGTTTAAAAGAATTTCAGCAGTTTTCCATAGGAACCTGAAGTAAATGCTGACATTTATATCAGGACAGAGATATATGAAATTCCATTAATACTATAAATTTCTATTAATTGATTACTTCCATGTTCTTCTCACTGGGCATATTTCTCCCTGGAGAGTTTATATACACTGTATTTTTAAAGTGTTTTCATGCTGATTAATCAGTTTAAAAGCTGTACAGTTGATGGCTTTTATGGCCAAAATGGTTCATTTCCTCAATCAGCAAATGGTTCAGTTTGCTTTTGCCATTGCAACGAAACGCTGCCCTGAGCATGGCGGTGCTCGTTGTAACACTCAGGGTCTCCTAACCCAAAATGTATTCAACCCAATACAGAACTCATTATAACATCTGTTGTAAGCAAAAGAAAATACATTTTCAGCTAATATTGAACTTGACAACCCTAGATTTCGCCCCAAAACACTGGGCAAAGATTGTACATTGATATAACAGGTAACATTACTTTGGCACAGCTTTGTAGTTCTGTCACTTCTCTGGCTGCTATGAAAAGGATCTCAACGAATTCCTTACAACAACCCCCCATCCCCATTGTGGTCTTATCAACAGTTTTCCCATCTGGGGAGACACGCACACCTCCAAATTGCATAAACAGGCAGGTTACTTAGATATCAAGTGATATTGTCAATATTAGTTCTTCAGGCTCCAACTCAAAAGCTAAATTTATTTAGTAGATTGTCAAAGATCAGACCTGGATATCATTTTCAGCAGTGAGAGTAGCACATTTTAAGGTAATTATGACAGAAAATTATCTCATCATGTTCAGTAAAAAAAAAAAAGATTTCGAATGTCCGCTTATATTTCCTTCTGACTGTAATTGTAAAGGTCTTTTATAATTACAGGTGCAACAAGCTAACATTTTTTTTAGAAAATTTCAAGTTGCACTGTGCTCTGTATTTATACAAATAACTAACTTGCAGGCAACCTCTGATAGGTGGATTAAAATGCTGTGCTTCCTCCTACAAAAAGGCTGAAATCAGTTTAGGAGGAAAATAAAACTGTATTTGCATGGAAATGCAGGTTTTACTGTAAATGGTTTATTAGAAGCCACACATGTGATGCTCATGGTGATTACATAGTAACAGGAAGCAACAGGATGGTCAAGGAAGCAGCAGAAAAAAATACCTTTTTAGAGTGCTGAATGGTCATAATTGTTTTCATGCTGAAAAAAGGTTTTCTAAATTTGCTGCAATCCAGTGACACTTGAACTTGTCAATGAGATGCAGTAGGATATCAGGTGGTCCTAACTATGTGTAGAAAGATACAATTATTTAATGGAGATAAAAGGATTACGGTCTGCTGTGGTTATAATTCATGAAGTGCAGTATTCACCAACTTTCTGTCTGATAAATCCTTTTTTTTTTTTACTTAAACCGCCAGTGGCTGTCAGTCAAGACATTTATTACTCTAAAGTTCTGCATTTGTTTAGTTTTTTTTAATCCCTCTGATGATAAACTGTAGATCCTGCAGCTGAATATAAATGATTAGTGAGTCAAGTCACAGCTTGACAGCTTGATGGCTTTGTGTTATTGTGACAATAATACATTCTATTGTTCCTCTAGCATGAATATTTGTTTAGATTTGCATGACATGCAGACAGCAGATTTCATCCCAATGACTAAGAAAAATAGGTTAAAAAATATACATACATATATACATACACAAACACTAAAAATAATATACAGTCATATTCAATTAATTATAATATTAGTGAAAAGTTAATGTGCTTCAGTAACTCAGCTGTCAAATAAGACGGACTGATGTAGTAAAGCTTTTATTTCTGTTAAGAGTGATTATTTCTGGCTAATGACATGACATTTAAGATTTTAATATTTTTTTAAAAAATAATGCATAGATGTGGTTTTGATGAAAAATATGTTTGATAGCAGCGTGAAGTTTGTTTTCTAAAGGTATTTTTAATCTCACAGAAGAGATCCATCACGACCCATTTTCAAATTATGACTCTAGACTTGAAAGGTGTACCTACATTTCACTTATATTTGCTTCTATTAATAGAAAGTGAATGAATAGAAACAAAGATGGTCATGATGTGTAGGAAAGCTACACACTGCATTTCACAGGTTTTTGTGAAATGCACCCAAGTGTTTGCCAAATGGCAAGTGTTTGCCATTTGGGTTTTTGCTTGGTCAGAAGCGCCTGTTCCTGCTCTGTTCTAACATGGATTTCTGTGGAAAAAAAGAAGAAAAAAACGTATTAACCTGTCTCATCTGTCTCTCTTTGTGGGTCAGGAAATCGCTTTGATTTTAAATGGAACACGAGTCGGGCAAATTATTTATGGTCAGCTGCTGGAAGACCTCAATCAGCCCATCTGTCCACAAGTTAAAGCGAGAGACAGAAAGCTGGAGGGTGAATAAATTCACGCCGTCACCCATTTATATTCCGCTGGATGATCAACAACATTAATAATATTAAAAACAGGTAATCGCTGCTGTTGTTATTTTATTTTGTTTTGGGGGTTTTCCAGAGCTTTCCACAACAGAATCAAAATAAATTGCTTTTAGATAAAGTGTTTGTTTTGGGTTTAAACTCAGTCTGTGGAGTGAGGTCAAGATGGTAATTGATCCTGCTACACAGAGAAAATTACTTTGGTAACTCTGTTCCTGCTTTCCATTATTCAACTCCGGTTTCCGCCACATGGAGCTTTCTCATATGTGGAACCCCATCCTGATTTTTTTTTTTTTCCTCATTTGAACATTGATTTAGTAAAAAGAAATAGAGGCAACTGTGTGGATGTTTTTTTAAAAAAAAAGATAATTTTTGGTAAAATAAGTTGTATCTTAATTTTTTCTGAATTAGACATTGATAACTTCATTTTTGCAAAGAATTAAGTCTTCTGAATTAAACGCTCTGGGTGAGGAATTGTGAGTGATTGTCTCTGCATTCACAAACAAATTAAGAATTTTATCATCAGATGCAATTGTATAATTCAAGTGAAGACACAAGGTGGATTGCTGAAATCAGGTTAGTAATAGTGCCAGCGGGTTGGATTTTGTTAATCTATCCCAGAAAGACGTTTAGTTTTACTTTAACGTTTAATAACATTTCACAGACGATTTAAAGGATAAAAATCAATTCCCTTAATTTTAACTCTTTGAAAGTTTTACTCACAGGAGATATTAATTTTGACGTCAATTTCAGCTAAAATAAATTTCCCATCAACGTCTCCCAACAACAATCTGCATGCATGTCCACGTGTTTGGTTTTTCCTTGGCACAAAAGTTTCAGTTTTTTTTGTTTGTTTTTTAACCAGAAACTTTGCACATTTTCTTGCCTCTCTTCCAATCCTGCTGATTAGATCTGATTTCTATCTCCCACTTCTCTTCTCTTTCCCCTGAGATTCTATATCTTTATTTTATCTGTTGTCAATTTTCCATTCCTCAATTGATTTCTCAGATCCAATTTTCATATTTCCACCTGAGTTGCCACTTTATTTCACCCCAATGTTTTTCTTTCCTTATTTCATGCTTTTTATTCCATCTTCAGCACCATCCATTTTAATTGGCACTCCTGTTAAAAACGAGCAGAAAATCTTGCAAAGCAAAGTCGTCATTCGTTGCCCAAACTGGGAAAAAGCAAAAAAAAAAAAACCCTGACTTTGATTGGAGTACTTTTTACTCCAAAGACCTAAAGCTTTTTAAACATCTTTGTCATCCCTTTTTCCTGTGACTATTCCAGTACATTCCAGTGCTATTTGGCATCAGCTATGGTAAATATTGAAATTGCTCAGCACAGCAGCCATCGAGCTGAATGCAAGCATGGAGGCACCTCACCACGTCTCCAAAGTAACACATTTCATTTTCTGCCACGTTTCTTGACTCTCTTCCAACCTCTAACCTCTCCCCCTCAACACTTCTCTTTTTCTGGCTTCATTTCCTATTTATTTTTTTCCTCCATGCACACTATTTTCCTGTGAAAGGCCAACACAATTATTCATCGTTGTACTTGTGCATAAAAGTAAACTTATCGAAGCCCCTCGACTCACTCACCTACACATTCCAGTTGCTATATATACTTGCGGTACTGCAGCAGAAATATATTCTGCTGTCTCTTGTGGATCTGACCTCTGACACTTGGCACCTGTTTTGGGCTATCATACAAAAAAAAAAATCAATATGTACTATAGACCATATATGGAGCTGATACATAACTCATGTTCTAGGAGGCTATGAGAAATCTCCCCTGCTGCGTTTCTGCATTAACTAATCCATCCTCTGAGACGTTCTCATCTCATATCAGCTCATGTGATTCGGTCTGAAAGATTTATGAGTTTGACGCTATTAATATCGTTTCCCGGAACCAACCTCGCCAAAGCGTCCACCAATCTGTGCAATGAGGTCAAAGACGAGGGAAGGGCAGGAGGTGGTTGAGCGTGGTTTCTGTCGAATTGTGGTCTACTGAAGATCAGTGGCAGCTGGTGAGAAAAAAAAATAGTGGTGGAGCTGATGTGCCCAGGGATTTCCTTTCCCACTCTAGCATAAGGTTTCAAATGAACGGTACAGAAATGATGACATTTCTACCATAATATACAATTCTTCATACAGCAAAGTACCACAAAGGATTAAACTAGCTAAAAATAAAAGATTTGTTGAGTAACTTGTGAAATAAGTGTCAATGGATAAAACCAAATTGGATTCAAAACTGTGAAAAACTAAACTAATGCCTACGGGTTTAACTCGGAACAAACAACAAGCTAAATTCTACTAAGACTGAAGAGAATCGACTAATAACGCAGAGCAGCAGAGGTCTTCCTACCTAAAAGAACTAATCACATTGGTATAGGGTAAAATGACCACAGATGCAAACAAAAAAGTAACCAAAAAAACGCAGAAAAAACGTAACCAGGTTCTGAGGAACAAAAACACCAAGCAATCCTCCTGTCAGTGAAACCTTACAGACATGAATGTCCATAGACCCGAGTTGGCAAACGGGACTTCAGCTCCTCTTTGTACATCACCACAAAACAAAACATCATTACATCAACCAGGATGTTTGTCATAAAAGGCAACATGAGCATCATCATTACTAACAATAATAATAATAATAAAAAAACATTTTAGCAACATTTATCCAGAGTAGCAATAGCATTGTGCTAACCAGAGCTACATAATCATCAAATAAACCACTTCAACAGTCTGGACTGATTATCGGCAAACGATGGTACCTGAGGTACGGAAAAAGTAAACAACAAAAAAGAGCAGAGCAATATGTTAGCTAAAACTAATAAAACATACAGAGGAACAGAAGATGTAGCTTATTGGAAATAACTTATTTGGAAAATCCTCCGGTGCCGTGCAAAGTGGAGAAGTCAGATTAACAAGCCGTACCCCCGACTTTATCAAGCAACGATACCACACTTTTCTGCAAAATTCATAAAATTTTGAGCGCCCCAATGATATAAAATTCAGCGATGCTGATTGGCCAACTGCTTATCAGTTTGCCATAGCAACCGCAGATGATTGGTTATATTTAGTTTATTTTCTGGGGTGTGATCAACATGCCATTCTAACACGATTCATCTTGCTGTTCTAAAAGTTGTGAGAAATGTATCTTTCTGTAAACCTGGAGTCCTCTCTTACAGATTTTAAAATGTCAAACTTTTTTCATATTTGTCTTATCAGTTGGCTGAAAAGAGCTTAATCAGATTTGCAAACATGCTGCAGGTGGGGAAAAAAATAAAACGTTGGCAACACAAATGACAGGAAAACTTGAAGAGAGTGCACCGCTTACTAAATTTCCCCAACCCAATTTCAGTAGTTTATGTAGAAAGACAGATGAAACGCCTTTCATTCATTATGTCTTGGTCTAACCTTTTTGGCACCAAATCCTCCAAGTTCCAGAGGTTGCATTCATGCCCTGTTGGGGGGATTTTTGGCCCCTGTTTCTTGACCTTCACCTTTCTGCCAAGCACCAGGCAAATGATGCATCGCTTCATGCCCAAAACCTAAAAGCTGATTTTCAGACTGCCGTAGTTTCACCATAAATTTAAGAGCTATTCTCATTTCTCCCCCACGGTACTTTTGGTAAAATGTTCTAGGTCTGCCTTGCAGCTACAGCAGTGTGAGGCCGATAAAACAACAATCGACTCAGCGAGGTGAATCCGGTGAGTCACGCACGAGGCTGAATGTGACAGAAAGTGTGCAAATGACAGAAGACGTGTCTTTTGTGTGATTGATGGCTTGCAGTTTGTCACAGTTTGTCGGCAGCTGAGGGGCTCTTAACAGGCCATGATTGGCTGGCACAGCCTGCGTCCCCATGCCTCATTAATTCCTCCGTGCCCGTGGAGTCTTCAATCAGCATTAGAGCTGGCTATTCCCCTTCACCCCTTTGTATCGTTTGTATCATGTATGCTCCTGCTCCAGAGCTGGAAGGCCAAAAGATTTGGTACTGATTAGAGCTGCCGGACCTGCAGCTGTCTGAGAGGCTTTACCTTCTTTGGATAACGAAATTAACACAAGAAGACGCCCGAGATGCATGCACCTGGGCACTGTGTGACACAGTGCAGCTTAAACATAGCTGAATCTGCTCCAGATTAAAGTTACGTCATTATTTAAAGATAGGACCGTGTGCAACATTTAATTTCGCAGTTTTCAATCAGGGTGGACACTTCCTGCTCCCCTCACTTATCAGGACAATGAGAAGTAAAGGACATACTGAGTGCAGAGCTGAATGAGAATAAGCTGCGTGATGTGTTGCGTGGGTGTGTGTGTGGACGTGTGTGTCCAGTATCTCCTTTTGTGCAAACACATCCGTAGATTAATGAGCTTCTGGCTGAGTTGCCAGAATTCACTTTTTTTTCTTGTTTTTTTATTCTTGTGCTTCAGCACAAATATTCTCACCTGCCACCACCTAAAAATGCTTCATCTTCTTTCTAATTTAGTCTTCAGCTTCAGTGCCAGGTAGAGCGAATGAATATGTATGAATAAGGCTTACATGTGTTTGATTTAGCTGAGGGGGTTTGTATATATGTGCCTCAATGTGTGTGTGTGTGTGTGTGTGTGTGTGTGTGTGTGTGTGTGTGTGTGTGTGTGTGTGTGCGCGCGTCAGAAGGAAAGTATCTTGATCCGCTGGATGACAGCTGTAGGAGGAACTGAGAGATATAAAGGCTGGTCACATATAAGAGGGTCAAATTGATTTCCCATGAACACCGGGAACAGGCTTTTACACATGGGGGGCCTTATCAGCGTTCCAGAAACACTCACACAGTGAATAACAAGTATCTGTGAAGTCTGCTGTCAGGGAAAGGGGAAAAAAATGCTCATTTGTATGCTGCTCAATAGATTTAAAAAACAACAACAACAGACATTTGAGTACATTGCACAGGGGCAGGAATCCACAAGCTGTACCTTGACAAGATCACAGGCTTTCTGACTCTGTCAAGATAGAGACATAGTTTCCAGACCTCCTCAAAACACACGAGGAAAATTATTAGCACTTACACACACATAGAATAGAATAGAAATTATCTCAAATTATCACAGATGGGAAAATTCAGGTGAAACTGCAGCAAAAGTTCATGTAAGAAATTAAAGCATGTAGGTTCAAGCAAAGAAAAAAACCATAGACATATAGTAAAAACAAAAGTAAGAATAATACATTGAAAAGTAAATACAAAATTACATATATACTGTACAGGCTGCAAGAATAGCAAGGACGTTTTTTTTTTTCCAACTAAAATCAGAGGACAAAATATAATAAAGTAATGGCAAAACACCTTTTATTGAATGTAAATAGCACACGCTGTTGCTTCTGATTTGTTGCGGGTTTTTCCCCCTTAACCATGGGAGCCATGACAGGAAATATTGCTGCTGCACTGCAGGAATGGCTGCAGTCGATGATTCTAATGGCATTTCATTAAGTTAAGATGTGCTGCAAATGCTCTGGTCCACTCAAAGTTCAGGTTGCATCTGTGATTTATATAGCTATAGATCAGATCATTTATCCTGATCTACATTATGCTGAAGACTTAAAAAAAAAAAAGAACAGCAGGTGAAATCAAAGCACCAGTGTTAGTTGCCACTACCTCTTAAGAGAACCAATAGTAGAAATGTTAAAGCCTATGTTGATGTCGCTGTCTCCAGCTGATATCGTCAGCTTATTTCTGCTGAAATACTTTCGAAATGGTTCGATTGCTTGGCGCCTCTGACGGATTGTAATCTCAACGGCTGTCATTTTCGCTCAAAATACTGCGGAACGGCACTCTAGCGGAGTGACTGCCAAAAATAATTAAGTCTCATTCTGAAAATATTAATCGTGTCTGACATGAGTGTGCCGCGTAAATATAACATCGGTGCCAATATTTATACATGTTTGAAGTGACAACCTGAAATGGCAGCTGTTGGTTCCCGCTATGCTGCGTTTAAAAAGATCAACCAATGGTTGAGAGAGTAACGATGCAGAGATGGCAGCATGCAGTTCTGCATTCACTGTAGCCCTCGTAAATAACCGGTGGCGTAATATTCTCAGCTTGGAAGATTGTAGGTGCCCTGTGAGGTGACTTCATGCAGGAGATAGAAATGGAAAGACCTGTTGAGGAAAGCTGTATACACAGATTTAAATCCTAAACGATTCAGTCCCCTAAAGTTTCTGCTCCAATATCAACACAACTACTGCAGACTTTGGTTTCCACGCTGTCAGACTTGTGCGACGTCAGCGCAATACGTCGCACAGCAAGTCTTGTAAGCCATTAGTTTGCTTTTAAACTCAATTCATTGAGCAAAGGGTAAAAGCTCAGAGCCGGACCGATACGCTGATCTCTTTCGTGTGTTAAGGCTCTTGCTGCAGCATTTTGAAGAAGTTGAAACGGTATTTTAGTAATCGGGTCTGCTGTAAACAAAGACATGAACTGATACTCTTGGTAGTAATATGCTGCCTTTACGATACATTTCATGTGGTCATCAAGATTCAAATCAGACCCATGATCGCCATCAGATTTTTGACTTTGAGCTTTTTAAACTGACAGACTGAAGGTGGGCACTGATTCTTAGTCTTTGGTTACAAAAACTAAGACTTCAGTTCATCTTTATTTAGCTGAAGAACATTTAGATTGAGCTGATTTTTGGTCTTCTTTGTAAAGCAGCTGCTTAGAGATGAGGAGGAATTTGGTCAAAGACAGAATAAAAGACAGAGGTTATGCAACCTGAAAGAGAGTTTAGAGGAAAAGTCTTTTAAAATTACATGCTGGAGTTTTTATTGACTGCAGGAGCCAAACAATCTACAGAAACGGTAAATAATTCTTCCTTAAGAGTTACCAGAGGGCACTTCTTTGATTCTGGAGGCCTCCTCTTACAGAAATAGACGCAAGACTTCAGCAACGTGTTACTATATAAACTCACTGTCAGTGATGAAATGATACTGACAGGGCTGAGAGGAGAGAAAAAAAGATAATTTCCCTCTAATATTACCACTTTAAGTGTGTCAGAAATAACGACAGGAGGCAGAGAATAGCCTGTCATTCATCCCTCCTGGGAACTGTTCCACTTAAAGTTGCTGTATTTTATCTTATTTTATTTATTTTTTCCCAAGTTTGGACACTCACAGATGTTTGCGCAGAAAGAAAAAAGAAGTTATATGAAGGATGAATAACAGAGAAAAGTGAAAGCATGTGTTTTAAGATTTAAAGCATGGGTGAGCCAAATGAAAAGGTGAGTGGCTTTACGACCGGGTGCCGTCGCCTCTAATCAGATTTAGCATCACGCAGCCCGGAATAATGGTTCTCCGGTCCTGCTCTGCATTTGCTGTCAGCCTGAAGTCCTGCATACTTCTGCTGCTCACCGCTCCTTTTTTGCGCAGAGACAGAAATAGTGTGTGGTTGAATGATACTGGTGGCACACCGTGGCAGCTGGCGCTTCTTTCTCCTGGCCACCGGCATCTCCGTCCCACACAAAATATAAACAGACTCAAGCAGCAAATACACACATGCACACACACACACACACACACACACACACACACACACACACACACACACACGTATAAGTACAACTTTTGTTAGAAGAGTCAGGATGTCAGAAGTGAAGGCAAGCCCGGCGATGTGAGATGTTGTGACACTTTACCTCATTACATTTTCCTAGGTTGTTATGTATGTCGGAGCAGTGCTGTCAACCAAAGCACAGACCTGTATGAAACACAATGTGACCCCCCCCCCTCCATGCCCCACTCACACACACACATAAATAAAAACCACACACACTCACGTTCCAATATCCATATCGCCTTCCTTCTTTATTTGATGTTCCCGTGTGATACCCTGGAAATGTCCACCAGGCAGTTTCTTAGCCTCGCTTGCCTGACGTCTCCTTGATGTGTGGAAACATCTGGTAAACCACAATGATTCGGATCACTGCCGGTACGTATGCGTTTGCACATGATGTACTGCACCACTCTGTCTGAGGGAAATGAGGAAGTAACACGTCTTTGTTGATCCTTACATGGTAGGCAAGAACAGATGATGAAAATGCTTCAACCAGAAATACTTTTTTTTTTTTTTTTGCCAGGGGTTGATCAGGGTTTCTCAGATTTTCCTGAGGAATAGCTGAGAGCCTTCAATTGCACTGCATTTATGTTCTAGAAGTTGTTTTCTCTTCTTCCTACTGAGCCAGTTTGTGACGCTGCAATAAAACCTAAAGCAAATACACAGAACTATTCTGATTATTTGCACACCTACTCCTCCGTCAGCCGTCGCTTAGCTCAGTGTGAATGTTCTTTGATTGCCTCTAAGTGTAGTGTGGTGCTTCACTTGTTCCAATATGCATGTGTGGCATTTAAGATTTTCTGCAAATTTCTCGCTGAACAAGGCTGTTTCTTATTTAATGAAGTTGCACTTAAGCGACATTAAACAGCATTCCATTGGGATCAAACGACTGAAAAGCACAAGATTTTTTAAGGACGAATCTCGCCGACCTCATCCAGAGAAACTTTTCTCTTATCACACATGTAAACATCGCCAAAGCAAACTCACACATATCTGCAATTATGTCATGATGTTCAGGCGGTGGATGGAGACAGGCGGAAGCGACTAGTGATGGTGGACGTTTAATGAAGAATAATAAATAAAGAAGAGCTTACAAAACAAGGGGATCATCAAAAATCACATTTCACATCCTTCTAGGAGTTGAAAAATAGACTTAATGGATGTAGAGCAGAACGAAAGGGCAGAAAGGGAAGGAAGAAGGCAGAACCATCAAAATCCCCAACTTTGTCTCTCTATCCAGGTCTCTAACAATATGGACAGAGTTTAAAAGAGGAGAGGCAAAAGTAAATGAGGTAGAATAGCAATAGCTACCAATAACTGATGGTGTCATCCAGGACATGTTGAATATCTTCTCTGCTGCCCAGAAATTGAGCTGCTGGCATATTATGACAGTCACTGGACTGTCATAGAGCAACGGTTTTCGGTCAGAAGCCTTATCAGAGTAACTGCAAGACTGACTTTAACAGAGATCATTCCTGCCCACAGGAAGCTCTGATATTTGGCTCATATGATCCAAGTATCTTTGAGGATACTCGAATGATATGAGTTAATTTAATTTCCTTCCAGTACAACAACATACCTCTCTGTACTTTAAGAAATATGGACATAATCTTTTTGACTCTGTTTAGTTAGTACTGGGGAGTACTGTGCTGTATAACAGCTCTGAATATAAATATTAAATACTCACATCCACCCATCCATTTTCTTTGTACCCTTGTCCCTGCTGGGGTCAGGAGGGTTGCTGGTGCCTCTCCGGCTGATGTTGGGGGTGAGGGGCAGGGTTCACCCTGGACAGGTTGCCATTCTGTCACAGGGCAACACAGAGACACAGGACAAGCAACCATGCACACACATACTCACACCTAGGGACAATTTGGAGAATAATTAACCTGACAGTTGTGTTTTTGGACTGTGGGAGGAAACTGGAGAACCTGGAGAAAACCCATGCATGCACTGGAAGATCATGCAGGCTCCATGCAGAAAGACCGGGGCTGGGAGTTGAACCTAGAGCCTTCTTGCTGCAAGGCAACAGCTCTACCAACTGCGCCACTGTGCAGCCCCTAAATACTCACAATCTCCTCAGTAAACAAACTAAGCATTTCTTTCTTTACGTCGAGCAGTAAAAAAAAAATATTCCAAGCAAACTAGAGAATAAATACGCACAGATGTGAGCTGTTTGGTTTAATAATTACACCCCTGTTTTCTATGCTGATCTGCAGCCTTAGGGGGAAATATCTGCATTCGTTCATCTCTTTCTCAGTGGCATTTTTAGTGGAGTGCATATTTTCAGACACCAATTGAAATATTAAAGCTGCATGCTCGAAAACAACAAAACAATTAGCTGTGTGCCAAGAAGCAGTCATGCTCTGCTATGATGTAAAGGAAAAATTTGTTTAAAGAAAGTTATTGTGTAATTTTCACAAAAAAAAGGAGTTTCTGCTGATAAAGATTGTTGTAAAATGGCAGAGAAGCAATGCAAAGTATCTTTCATAATGAATTATGAACATTTACATCAGTAGCAAATATTTATTCTGCAAATAAGATAACAAATGAAGAGGTTTTGGAATGTTTACACAAGCACTACTTGCTGTTGCTGTCCTTGTTGTTTGCAGCCAGGACAACTAAACCAACATTTATAGTGTCTTCAGACATAGTCACGCAGAAAATCTGCTTTCTGGAAAAGCACAACATGGCCCATTGAGCGTTCACGCTGTCTGGATGAGCAGCAGCTAAACAGAAAGGTATCCATCTTCGTAGAAGGCTTTGGAAATGTCAATGCCCCTCAGCAAACCAAAGGGGAGTCAATCATCCAGGGTTGCCGCTATAAAAGACGACAAACACAAAAAGCCTTTTAACCAGAACCTTCGTGTGACCAAAAAAAATAAAACATTTCCATTTCAAAGCTGTTATTTTACAGCACGTTATGTCTGTTTTTTTTGTTGTTGTTTTTTACGCAACGCCAGTAATTAGGAGAAGGTAGAAAGCCTGACTCGATTTGTCAGAGTTTCATGGAAGCGGAGGGCTGCGCTGGCGTACAGTACGAGTTTTAGCTTTGGATTCCGTACCGAGGCTTTTACCGCGGCTCTTGTTCGCTCTGATAAGTGTACATTTTCCTCTGGGTGTCTGCCAAAAATAAAAAAGTCTTCCTCTTTGATATTAATATCATCCCCTCATGACCTCTGTAGAACCTTGTTAGACGTGAAGTCTTTGGGTGGTATTTACTGGTTCAAAGGTTCTCTGTGTAATTGATCAGTCGGCTGTTTGATCTGTAGCTACGGCTGGCATTTAGTCCCGTACAGGAAAAAAGGCGCCTTCGTGCTCTGTCAGGGTTTCATTTATCCATGGCTGCCACCTACTGAGGTCGGTTGTGGAAGAATGCGACTGGTAATGAGATCTTTTCATACCCTCCAACCTTTGTAGATGCATATTTACATAATAAATCTGCACAGACCAGAAGGTAAACATACGCAGGGATGCCGTGTTTTGTATTTGTTGCTATCATTTTTTGTTTTTTATTATTTGTTTGAATGCGAGATTTTCATTTTGTCTACCCAGCTGTTCTTCTTCCCCACTCAATGTTTTATTAGTTAATCTTAGATAACCAAAGAGGGGAACACTTGACATTTTGAAAGCGTCTTTCAAAATTTGTAATTTTTAAACAGTTATCAGTTTGATAAATGAATAGCTGTCATCATAAACATTAGATAAGATAAAGATTAATTTTTGCATTTAGAAAACAAAAAACAGTTGATTCCGTCTTCACAGGACCAGCATTTATTAAAAAGCGACGTCAAGGATAACAGAAACGGAAGCTGCAGTTATTTTTGTGTTGCAGAAAGAGTAAAAATACTTCAAATGTTCCCCTTTTTGACATTTCTTTTCATTAGTCGCCGCAGATCGTTTTTACTGTCAAAAATAGAAAATAGGGCATATGCATAACAGCTCACTGTCACACATTTAGAGGGGAAAAAAATTAAATGCAGATAATGAGTGAGCGCATCCATACGCGAGCACTTATGAAAACTAAGTGGCTAAATAGGTCTGCAAACATTTGTAGCTCTCTCGTGTTGGAAGCGGAGTGGTTGGGAACAAGAGCAACTGAGCTGTGCAGCGGTGAACAGGGTCGGCGGATGATGAGGTGCAAATCGGACAGAGGTCAGCAGCTTTTCCACAGTCAGTGGCTACAGAGGGTAGCCACTCTGGCTACGCTGTGACACAGCATTTTTGATTCACTCAAGAGCAGTTCACAGAGAGCGTCTGCTTCCTGGACGCAGCCCCTGCATTTCTCCTGCATTGGCCTCAAGAGTTAGCCTATGCTAATAGTTACCAGTGTTTTGAGGAAGGTGAGAAAACACTGGTCTCAAAACAAAACATGACAGAATAATGTAGGATATATGTCAACAGAAATAACAGTGTTTTAGATTATCTGAAAGATGGGATATTTTTAGTCTGGATTTCATTTTCTTATTTGTGCAATCCTTCATCCATCTACTCCTTATACACAGTTCATCTGGCACAGGGTTATGGTGAGGTGAGAGGGTAAAAAGGTGATCAGGTCAGAAAGAGAGAAAGAGAGAGAAAATAATTGGCCCTCACTAAAACCAGAAACAGAAACAACTGACTAGTCAAAGTAAAAGCATTTCTTCAGAAACGGGAGGAAAGTACAGCAGACAAGATTGACTATTACATTTCAGGTAAAGAAACCACACTTAAAATGACTTTTCCTACCCTCCCATACAAAAGAACTGATTCTGAAGGAAATGGATAGATGGATTTTCACCAGAATTCGATAAAATACAAAATGTTATGCAGTCGGTGTTTAGTAGAGATAGATTACAAGCTTAGTGAAAGCAAAAAAAAAAAACCCTATGGAGGATTGCAGACAAATTCAAGTGTTCATGAGCGTGAAATTGTTCATGTCTGTTAAATACTTTTATATGGCAATGAGGAAGAGTTGTCTGGGTTTATTTGGCTTCAGAGTTCACAGGGAATTTACAAGAGAATTGAAGACATAAATCTGAGCGCTGCAAGGAAAAGAAACCACCGCGGAGAGAGGGTGTGGACGGTCGGGTAGAGGCGATCTTTAACTCTGTTTATCTGAAATAAACAGATAATAAACAACAAAATGAGAAATGGTAGAAATATTTGTTAAGGTGAGCCCAAAGATTTTTCCTTCCTATTTTTTTTGTTGTTGTCTCTTTTAGCTTCTTTAATCATGTTTTATTCACACGTATCAGTATTTAGACACAACCATTCTGTAAACCCACAGCTGTTCTTTGAACTACTTTATTTTGAGTGCTTGCACCGGCAACGCTTCTCAAAAGTATTCATGCCGGTTTGGCTTTAAAACCTCAAACTTCTGAAGAACCTCAAAAAGAGGAGCGGCAAAAAGAACCCAGTCTTGATAGAAAGTAATAGAAAGTTCTGTTTGTAGTTCTGCTACAAGACATGTATTGGACTCGGCAGGTGAAATTAGGCGCTCTGGTCAAATGAGACTAAAATTTAATGTTTTGGCTTGAATGCAACAAAAAGAACGGCTTGGACTAAATATGAATTAAGATTAGGACTAATCTTAATCAAGCAGTTGAATAATAATCCTCAACACAAAGAGCTACAATTGAATATCTGATCAAAACACATTTATTTTTTGTAGACCAAAGTTTGTGTTTGTAATTGTGACAAAATCAGAAAAGATTTAATGATTTTCACAGCTGCATCCTTTGGAACCATTTCAGATTCCTGTAGTTTGGACATAAAAGGACAAGAATTGGCATTTAAGACAGTTTGATGCAGCATGTAAAGTTACTTTTCATGGTAGATAAAGTATTTTGCTTTTTGTTGTTTTGTTGTCATTTCTTGTCTAACACCAGATCATACGTTAAGACAGACATACACGGCTAAACTGAGAATCTTATTCCATCTCCTCTGGCTCGATATCTTTCGTCTGCATCGACTTTAGCCTTTGAAATCAGTCGGCCCTAAGCGGAGCAACAGCAGTGAAGCTGTCATGCTGTTCGCGTCAAACGGGCTGATCCGCCCAAACGCTGCCTCCCGCAAAGCCGCTGTAATCTGACCCCAAAAATCACCAGCTTCCTTGCAGAATGGTATCTGAATGGTCTTTCCACCCTTGTTTCCATCGCCTCAGCCTCCTAACCCAGCCCTGTGCCGCTTTTCAGCATTCTCTCATTTCCATATCTTCCTTCAGCCCTCAGACGTTCCTCTGCCTCCCACCATGACCTCTTGTCAGAGCCTCAGAGAGTCTCTTAGAGCTTGTGATGGTTGAGGATTGTTAAGTTGCCAGCTGCAGCTTTAATGATTGTGCCTTCAGGCTGAGATTAGCCAAAAAGAAGAAGAAAAGGGAAAAAAACAACATAGAGTTGGCATTTTTCTACAGAATATTTTGTCGTCAATATTTTGTGGAACATGTGGATGAATTTTTTTTATAAACGCAACATAATTCTTAAGTTAGAATTAAAGAATGTTTGCCTAATTGAAATTGATCTGCATGTGTGTTTTGTGGTTCCCAATGAGTGAAGCATGTGAAATGTGTGCACTAGTACAAATTGAATCCTCTGTGCATGTGTGTTCGGTGTCTGTGTGCTCTCTCATTTTTGCTGCTCAGGGTTCGACTGCACCGCTGCTCCACGTCCTGCAAACACACTGCAAATTAGCTTCTGCACTAGGACTGCATCCCCAAACAGCTCACTGATGAATTCAATCAATTTGCCCTAATTATGACTTTCACAGGAACACCTCTAATCTGACTAAAACGTAGCGTTGAGCTGTGGCAAGGAACTGCACAAACTGCTGTCTGAAGCGGGATGTTTGTGTATGAAAGAGTGTGTTGATTTGTCCTAATTTTCGACACATCTTGTGACATCACAAACTCAAATATAATTGCGGTTTATTGCCTTTTTATGTGGCGGACTACCACAAAGTAGTTTAAAATGGTGGCAGCTTAAAAAAACAAACAATCTGGAGAGCTTGGCGCTCACTTTGCCTTCACCTCCTCTACTTTGAATGAATATGCTCAAAAACGTGCAGGGCAAATCTTGAGGAAGAGTTTAGGCATGTATTGTTATGGCCCAGTCAAAGCCCAGAGCTAAATCCTAATTAGACTCCAGCGTGACACATTGTCACGTATCAACATTACATCCTCATCTAACTTGACGGTGACTTGTGTGTTTTACAAAGGCGAATGTTTATGTGTTTTACTCTCTGAAAATCTCTAAACAGATGGCAATTAAAAGAGGATTATACAAATATTGACCAGTGTGGGGTAGCTAAATATGCAGCACCGATTTTCAGATTCTTATTTGTCGAAAATAAAATGGCTATCTGTATGCCTTTCTATTCCCTTTCCAAGCGTGCTCTTCTTTGTGTTGCTCTGCCACAGAAAACCCCATTAAAGTCCAAAGAAAAATGCGGTTGTAGTCTCTCAAGATGTGAAAAAGTTGAAGGAGTACAAACACGACTTTGACTCCATCCCCTGTTCTCCCTTCACTGTTTCCCTCCAGACATTGACGACTGCCAGTCTAATCCGTGCCAGAACGGAGGAACCTGCATTGACGAGATCAACTCCTTTGTGTGCCTCTGTCTGCCCAGCTACGGCGGAGCTACGTGCGAAAAAGGTAACAATGCAGGCAGCGAGCGAACGAGCGCTGCCTTCCTCTTTTTGTTGTGTTGCGTGGCAGCAGAAGAAGAGCAGAAAAATGATAATGAAAAGATGTAGATGATGGAGGGGAAGGAAATAATTGGGAGCGCAGCGAGAAGTTTGGAAAATGAGTTTAAAAAAAGAAAGACAGGCACACGCACAAAAAAAAAAGAGATGAAGAGGCTACGGATGTGAGGTGTTGGAGTAGAGGTTGAAGAACCGGAAAGGATGCGGGGAGATGCTGATGACATGGGCACAGGAGGCGGGGAGCATGCCTAAAGAAAGTGAAGACAACGAGACTGAGATAGAGGTTTAATGAGGGTGTGTGGATGGAGGGAGGGAAGAGGGGGAGGAGGAATAAATACAGGGAAGCCCTGAGAGATAATATGATGGATTAATGCACAACACCTGCGTCCAGATGGTTTTGTTTTCTACGAGGGGAATTTCTGTTTTATGGAAATTGCCAAAATTCCCACGTGAGGAGAGGGCAGTGGAAGAAGATCGGATGCAAATATGACAGACATATTCACACCGAAGCTACGGAGAGAGAAAACCCACCTCTGCTTTGTGTATTAGTATTCCTTCTGATCTGATTTTGACCCTAGCTGTGTGTTCCTGCTCAATAAAAACACAAGAATAGCCTGTTTCATACCAACAAACTACAAAAAAAACCTGACAGCTGGTGAAGAACAGAGAGTAGCAGAAATTCAGAAGAAACTGATTGAAAGTTTGCCTGTTTTTTGATATTTATTCCTATTTTATCAGCAGATCCATGCAGTCCTCCACCTATTTTCAGTACTCGTTTATTCTTGCAGGCTCCCAGCGGCGCTGGAGGCTAAATTCAGGGGTTATTGGTATGGGGTCACACTGATAGGTCACCAGTCCATCGTAAAAAATTAAAATCAATTCCAAACTGTTACATTTACTAAATACGTGCATCTGTGGTGTGGCGATAATTCAGGATTCGCGCCAAACGCACTAGTGATTCGGTTCAACTCATCTGATAAAAAGCATTCTGAAGAATTTCAACGAAGGGATATTTGCAGAAATATTAGAGAAAATATCTCTATTGTAACATTTTATCATATTTCAATAAAATAACAGTCCTTGCTGTTTTTCAGCAACGGCACAAGAGAACATGAGACATCGGAGGTTTTAGGAAAAACAAAAATTTTGAGTATACGAGTGAGAGATCAACGTGCAGAAAGATGCTTGGAGACTTTGATTTATGACTCGTCGCTCACTTCAACTTTTGACTTACTGTAGTTTTTCATTATAACTGTGGAGTGCCTTGTCTTGTTATGCTCTCAGGATGGAGCAATCAAGGCCAAACTGACAGAGTGCAGAAAATGAAGCACAGTAAATAATGAACTATTAAATGACAAATGCCGTCTAAACAACAATGGCTTTATTTGGCAGATTTAAACAGAGAAAACTGACCTATCAGCCCAGAATTTATCTTGTTTTTCTATTTTGCCTTTGCAATGACAGTTCACTATTCCTCATCCAGTTTTGTTAATGATACATTTTTTGGATACAAGTAAGTGCTGGATTGTGGGGAGACAATCTAATTTGGGTTCATTGTAAGTGTAGAATTACATCCCAACCAGTCTTAAAAGAGATCAAAAGGTTTGCTTTTTACATATTTTGTGTCTTTGTTGTTGCATGTTTTTTTCTGCGCTGTGATGTTTGGAAACGTATCACGACTGATTTTAATACACTCAGATGTCAACAACATCAGCTGGGCAAGAATATGACATTTTATATAAAATTGTCAACTTTTTTTTAATTTCAGCACAAAGATGATGCAGGCAGACAACCATATTACTAGATCATACTAAAGGGAGTTGTTCCCATGCTTTGTGGGAATCTAGTTGGCAAACATAGGACTTGGATTTCCTATTTCCCATTTTAACTGCTTGGAAACGCAATAAAAAAAGTGATTGAGTTCTTTGATTTCTTTTTCTCGATGTGCATCCGCCATCCACATTATAGCTGTACAGTATCAGGGAAACATGTCATTGTGACACTACTGTTCAGTACTGCAAAGAAGATATCGATTAAATTTTGCCCACATTTTATTGTCTCCTTTCTCTTTTTCTTCTACATCACCCTGTCCCCACAACTCTCAATAAGCGTCAACATCAAGTAATAAAAGTACTTTTGTGTATCGAGGGCATGGAAAATCTACCCAACTCTGCAAATAATTTACAAGCAGGCAGAATATACTTACATGGCAGTTTAAATATTCAACTAAAAATCAACTAAGAAATTGCATTCAAGCAGTCCTTTGCAATTGCAGTATTGCACATGTTAATGTTGTGTGATTTGTCATGTGGAGCATTTGTAATCCACCTGCAAAGATTTTGATTTTTTTTTTTTTTTAGAAACTCCATCCATCCATCCATTTTCTTTGCACCCTTGTCCCTTGGAGGGGTCGGGAGGGTTGCTGGTGCCTATCTCCAGCTGACGTTCCGGGCGAGAGGCGGGGTCACCCTGGGCAGGTCGCCAGTCTGTCGCAGGGCAACACAGAGAC
>CAEGAF010128381.1:0-10955 GCA_903067075.1 Micropoecilia bifurca
CTTTTGCATTATTTTGAGGGAATTTTGACCAGAACTTCCCTGCAGAGTTTTGTCCCATTGGAGAGGTTTTGAGCACACATGGCCTGTTTAATGAGGCCATCATGCACAGCATCTCAATCAGATTTAAGAAGGTTCACGGATCAGCATAAGTAATGCTTATATTTTACAATTGATCTGTCTGTCGGGTCATGAAAGGAGAACCAAAGTAAAAGCATTTTTGGATACACGTCACAATACACGTGCTAATCATGCTTTGCTGTGAAGATGCACCATGAGGAGCGTAACTTTACACAGGATGATATGACTCCCAGGGATGATGATAGATATGGATTATTTGGGACACATTAAAGCAGCAGCTACAGTTGAAGCCACAAGATGTCAGTGATGTTTGCAGTCTCAGTTGAAGTTCTGCTCTGCATCAAGTATAGCAACCAAAGTCTCGAAAAAATCCATAATGAAGATATGATTTGCACTTGTCAGCTTCATGCTCTTTTATTGTAATGCCAACTGATTCTCTTACTTACTGATGTGATTTTAACAGGCAACTTGCACCTGAATGCAGAGAGGGTTTCTCCACTTTAAACCCAATGTGAAATAAGTAGTCTTCATCTGATTTCTTACAGTTTTGAGGTTTCTGAAAAGCTGGTGCTTAGGTTTTACTGTGCTTTTCATCTGTAACTGTTACTTTACTGTGGTGAATTTTCTGGGTGTTGGTTTTCCTTTTGGACTTGAGTCTTGTGGACTTGTGGAGCCTATGTCTGCAACCTGCTATTAAGTAAAAGAAAATGGCTGGATGAATGGACAGATTACATATTGAGTCTTAAAGACAGTCAGTCTAAAATAATAAAATTGACCCTTAAATTGTATTATTTTCAAACAAATCCCCTTCAAGCTGGCTTCAATGTATGCCATTAAAGCTGTTTATGTAAAACAGATTAAAAACGTTACACTCCGTTGTACATAACGCAGTCTATTTTTCCGAATTTTAGATTTTGAATTAAAACTCAGTAGATGCTGTTAAGAAAATATATTTAAAATTAGTTAGTTGTAAAATTTAACCATATCTTAAATAATTAGGTAAAATTATTGGTGTTTCAAATAAAAGATATTTTTGTTCATAAAATGAAACTCGCTAAGGACACTCCCCTAAGTTCAGTACTGCGTGGAAGGGAAAACACACCGACCCGCTTAAAGTGTGGGAGCCAGAATTTGAAATCTTCAGATCGTCATGGGTCTCCGTGGAAAACATGTAGTGCGGTGGGTTGTTTTCTTCGTGTTGTTTTGTCGTGTGAGGTAAATATTCCTGGTTTCATTCAGTCTCTTAGTCTCATTTGTTGTTTTGTTTAATAAATGTCGTTCTGCTTTTGTCACGCGGAAACCGATTTGTCTTGTTTTGTAAGTTCAGCTGTTACAATGATTACTTTCAATGGATCCGGGCAGAGGAGGAAATAAACGAGTCAAAAGGTTTTTATCGATTCCTCTTGTGAATGATTTTAACAATGCCGTCCTGGTTTCTTAACGGTGGAATAGCTAGCTTCTTAGCTAGCGTTTAAAGCTAGCCGGCTAGGTGCTAGCTTAACTGTTTGTTTAGCTCTCAGTTTACGATTCCATATCAAAATAAAAATAATACATATTTACTTACAAAGTGACCTTTGCTGTGGACACTATACATACTAATCATCGTACATCGATCCTGTCCGTGACTAACTTAAAAGCTCCAGCTATCCACTATTGTTAGCGGATTGGCGGTATAGCTCAGCGGTAGAGCAGCTGACTTTAGATCAAGAGGTCTCCGGTTCGACTCCGGATGCCCCATTCCGTGACTTTTTCTCTTGTTACAGCATAGAGTCTTTTTTGATCTGGTTTATTGTGTATATAAAATATATGTATTAGGAGTTGAACGACTACATATTTTTCAAGGTCGATGTCGACATCAGTTGAAATCGACATTAGTCGATGTCGACTAGTCACGGTGACGTCATAGTGACGTAAGCTCAAAAATCCTTCACAACGACTGGCGGCTTCACCAGCTATTTTTACTGCAAATATTGACACTTCTTCCCTTCTCCCACTTATACTAAGTCTAAACAGATTATTCTTCGTGAGCAGCGGTGAAAAGTTCGTTGCTCAAAGACTCGTATAGGAGTCAAATGATCACACTGACCATAATGGTGTTTTGGAACATCACAAACCAAACGTATTATAAACGGATCCCGTTTGGTTACAATTGAATTCAACCAAGCCTCCTGCTGCTTTCCCGCCCGATGCGCATCAGGAAGCTCTGCTGACTTAGAGTCGGTTCGGCTCTCCGAACCGACATGCAGACGGAGGCAGAGATCGGTTCTATCAGACCCTCCGGATGAAGCTTGGACTTAGTTTACAGATGTTGCCAAACCACAAGAGCGTAAAGCTGCCAGGTTAGAAGCTTCAGTTCTAGGGTGACGCGGATCAGTTGGGGGTAGATGAGGGATGATGAAGCCTGACATCATGATGCGTTTTCGCCAGTTGCGCAAAAAGTGGGTATGCAGCGTGTGCAACGCATAGGGGCGCAGCACCAGAGGGGGCGCCAAAACACCGTCTGGAGGGGGCGATGCGCAGAGTATGTTTTCCTATACAACTGGGGGGTCGCACATTACTCCGGTAGTCTTTTTTTAAGTATTTTTTCGGGACTCGTTTATTTGACAGCAGTCTGACTGTAAGGGAGCAGAGAGAGCGGAGCGGGGAGAGACAGGATTGATGGGCCCAGTGACTGGAGGGCGGGATTCGGGCTCCTGGCTGGGATCCCTGTATGCGGGGCGCCGCGCTAACCACTGCGCCGCGCAACGCCCCTATTGCGGGAGCCTATGCTGTAATTTACACTTTCTCTTTGTTAAATTATTTACATGTTTATACAGTTTGAGCTTTCTGACAAACTCACCTAGTCCATCTTTTTTCAATTCCTTGGAAAAATCTGTTTTGTCACGTGATTGCGACTATTTGACTGGCCCAAAAAAAAGTCACTGCAGAGAAAAGAATCGACTAGTTGACTAATTGGTGCAACCCCTAATATATATATATATATATTTTTAAATGTTTATGCCCAACATTAGTCCCCAAAACCCACACACACCATTTTCAAAGTTGCAATATTATTTATTTAAAAACAATTTACAAGATACAATATTTACATTTTAAATATGACATATTTTCTTTAGCAGCCGGCTCCTTTTCCCAACCAGGAAATAGTATATTCTATAATATACAGAATAAAACTACAGAGCTTTGATACATATAAAAACACCTTCAGATGAAAACTGCTGGTATTAAGTGACATAAAATACAAAATTTTCCATTATAACTCAGATTTGAGCTTTTCTCAGTCACTGCAACGTTGCAGAGTGACTGAGAAGGAAGAGGCCACAGGAATTTCTTATTGTGTAAACAGACATTTCATCAGATGAAACTGTTATAGCAGGCAGCTGCTAAAATGTGCATCAAAAGTTGCTTTTTAACATTGAAAAAGGCAAGTGGTTTATCTAGAAAAAAGATTTGAAAGTCTAAAATGGAAAGAACGTAAACAAGTTTATGATATAGACAAAAGCTGACAAATCTTATTTATCAGTTTGCTGTTCAAGTATATATATAAAAATAATTGACACTAAGTTGTGCACTCTAAAAAATAAATCCAGGGCAATTAGTTTGTAGCTTAACAGTTAAGGCACCCTCCACAATAAGTGGCGCTGCTAATAATAAAGGAGTTTTTAAACAGTGAGCCGCCTCTACCATCATCTTGACTGGGTGTGATGGTAAGATTAGGTTGGGTCTAGTCCCAGTTTTGGCTATTTTAAGCCTGGTATTTAGGCAAGAAACTATTTTCTTGCAGCCATTTCCTTAATTATGATGATTGACAATTGTGTTGTCTCACAACACTTGAGAAATCTCATGAATGCATAAAAGGATTGCATTATTATGTATCTTTCTAAGAAGATACACAGTCATAGTTTTAGTTTAAAAAAAATCAAATATACCCCAATTGCAATATAAACGTACAACGACACAGAACCAGCTCTGAAACCTTTTAGATGTTTGTTTGATGTGATTCTAAAGGAATCAAAGCAGCTCTTTGCAGACTCCCACATGAAAACATCGCATGAGCGGCGAGTCGACTCTGCCTCAGATGCTATTACACCAGCCCAGACACTGTAAATCATACTGACAATGAAGCCTGTAGAACAGGAAGTTGGCTCAGATTTTAGTTTGGTTTTTTTTCCAGAGAAGTTCGATCCACACCAAGGAGCATCAGTTTGCCACAACGTGCGATTTCATCCAGTCCAGACTGGCAGGAAGACTGCAGGAGGAGAAAGGAAAGATCCTGTTAATAAGAGGTGGACAACTAAATCTGATATTACTGGCTTAAACTGAGGTATGTACTCACCCTTCTCCAGTCAGGGCACAGCAGGCTTGGACATGCCAGGAGTGCGTTGTGATGGAGTCGAGCGTGAGGCACTGGGAGATCTCTGCTGCTGTCATCGAGCCTTTTGCGTCTTGTTTATTAGCCAGAACGAGAATGGCAGCATTTTGTAGGTCCTGCATGAATAAAGCAAGAGAAGAACCAATAAGGAATATTATCAAATTTTAACTCAAATACATCAACAGCAGCTGCATTTCAAGTAATCATAAAATTGCTCAAATTGAAATTGCAAAAATAAATTTGATTTTATTGCATGTGTTTCACAAAAATGCATTGGAAGGATTTTTTTCACCTCAGCAGGATGTTGCTACTGGTGAAAACAACAAAAAAGATGACAGGAAGTAGCAGGGGGATAATGGTTTGTTTTGGTTTCCTTGTTTGTCCTTTGCTCTTACAGCCTCGCACACTTCACAAAACGTTGTGAGTCAAATCAATCGCTCTTAAGTAAAATCGAAGACTACAACTTCTCCAAAACGCGTCTCGTGTAGACGCTCCCAAGTATACGGGGGTTTTCACTCAAACACCTGAATAAGATGCAAACGTCTCTTCTGATGGCTGATGGATGACGAGTGTTAGTACCATAGCTGTGCAGCATGGCGGTGGTTTTTCAGCCGCATTGAAATGGATGTGTTTCACAAAAATGCATTGGAAGCACTTTTTTCCACATCAGCAGGAAGTTACTACTGATGAAAACAACAAAGAAGATAACAGGAAGTAGCAGGGGGATAATGGTTTGTTTTGGTTTCCTTGTTTGTCCTTTGCTCTCACAACATCGCACAGTTCACAAAACGTGTGTCAAATCAATCGCTCTTAAGTAAAATCGAAGACTACAATTTCTCCAAAACGCGTCTCGTGTAGACGCTCCCATACAGGGGTTTTCAGTCAAACACCCAAATAAGACGCAAACGTCTCTTCTGATGACTGATAGATGATGAGTGCTAGTACCATGGCTGTGCAGCATGGCGGTGGTTTTTCAGCCGCGTGTATTTCACAAAAATGCATTGGAAGGATTTTTTCCACAACAGCAGGATGTTACTACTGGTGAAAACAACAAAAAAGATGACAGGAAGTAGCAGGGAGATAATGGTTTGTTTTGGTTTAATTGTTTGTTCTTTGCTCTCACAGCCTCCCACAGTTCACAAAATGTTATGAGTCAAATCAATCGCTCTTAAGTAAAATCAAAGACTACAACTTCTCCAAAACGTGGCTCTTGTAGACGCTCCCAAGCATACGGGGGTTTTCACTCAAACACCTGAATATGTCTCTTCTGATGACTGATAGATGACGAGTGCTAGTACAAAGGCTGGATAAAAAATATCACGTGTAACTGTTTACAACATCGCATGACCAAGCTTATTCACATATGACTTCAATTTCATTTGTTATTTAATGGGAACACCACAATTGTGAAATTCTGTGGGGTTTTTTTTGGGGTTTTTTAACATCGGCAAAATATTGACGAAGATTTGGACTCGTTTGCAGTGGAAACGCAGCTACAGACAGCAGTAAGCTGTCTCAGCGGAACATTTTAAGACACTGACTCAAACAGCCAAAAAGGAAACTTCCTCATCACGTTGTGTCATGGGTAGTCAGAATTTGTTCTGTTTTCACAACACGATTAGTCACTCACTGAAGGCGGGGGGGTGTTTCAAACGTGCGCCATAAACTCACAGAATAAACAAGAGTTTCACGTCAAGCCTTCAAACACAAAGAAAATTTGAGATTCACATGAAAGAAGTTATTTTTAAACACCTGTTGTCGAGGCACTGGAGTGGAGTTATGTAAAGAAATAAGGCGTCATTTGTTACATAGGTTTAAAGTAAAGTAATACCTCATGCGCAAGCATACGGTGAAGCTCTTCTTTGGTTACAGTCAGCCTTTCACGATCAGTGCTGTCCACGACCAGAATGACAATCTGGAAAGACAACCATTTATAGTACATTACATCACAGATATAGGAGCAATAAATCGTAAAGTTCAGGAGGGCATCAGTCAGCTCTAACGGATGAGACTCAAGGTTAATTTTCAGCCTGTGAAACGCAGTAAAAGCCGTACCTCTGTGTTGCAGTAGTACGAGTACCAGCCGGCCCTCAGGCTCTCCTGCCCTCCGATGTCCCACACCATAAAGTGAGTGTTGCGGACGACTATCTCCTCAACGTTGCTGCCAATGGTGGGTGACGTGTGAACGGCCTCCTTTGTCAAGCTGAAATTACAGACATTTCAAATAAGGCCCCCAAAAAACAAGTTCAAGAGCAGACTGGAGCTGCTAAGGTACTGAGATCACTTACAACTGGTAGAGGATCGTTGTTTTCCCAGCATTATCCAAACCCACAATGATGACTTTGTGCTCTGCAAGAGGAAAACAAATGTAGTCAAATATGCTTCTGCAGTCTCAAACTGAATGCGCTGCACATTTGCCAGTTCTAGCAACAGACAGATCAAGGTAAGATAAGGTACAGATGCGTCACATGTTCTGGACAGGATGGTGTCAAGAGAACAGCAGCAGATTCAAATGTCTGAACTCACAATATCAAACAAAGTAAAAAGAAAATTCATACTATACCCAAAAACAATGCAAAATGGTATCTGTTATAATATAGGTAGATTATATGAATAGAAGAATGGAAACTGTTTATTACCTTTGTCTCCAAACACAGCCATCATCTTGGACAACAGGAACCCCATGGTAGTATGTTTAGGAAGCGTATGAATACAAAACAAAATCCTGAAGAAGGACAACTTCAGTTTCAGCCAACACCTGAGTGACTCACCGAGCTTTGTCTCGGCATCTTATACCGGTTTCTACTTCACTTTTCGCGATAGTGGGAGGCGCCTCTGAAAAACCCTCGGTGTTTCACTGAGGTGGTGCGTTAAATGGCAGTAGGAAATATTAGTACATAAGCAAGTGCAGGTCTATAGATTGTTACATAACCACGTACACAGCTCTGCCTTAAGCTTACAATATGATAAAATGTTATTTAAGTACACGTTTTTGATTATGTGACTGGGTACGTAACACCTAATTCAGACTTTGATTCAGTGTGGAAAAAATATGCAAGGGGGAAACTACTTTTTTTACAGCATGTTAAAGAATTTTACTTATTTTTTAAAATAAATGGTGCGTACTGTTTGAGAATGTCTAAATTTTATAACTGACAGACCTGTACGCTTTTGATTTAAAGTAATTTAATAAATGAAGATGTAAGAAGGAGAATTGTAGATTTAAGTTAACTGAGAATTTAATTTAAATCGAGATAATCAGTTCAAAAACTGTATGATAGGGCTTGTCATTTAAATGCCTCCTCAGACTGCCAAGAAGACCTCATGTGTGAAAGATACTGAGGTAGTATTTTCAGGAAACACGACCAAAGCATTTATAAACATCAAGAAAGAAATACTTTCTTGATGTATTTCTTTCATGGTGGTGGTAGAAAAAGGTTTGAAGCTGTTTCACTGTCAGATCCAATGGTGAAAGTTAAAGAAACAGCAATCTCTAAGTAGCTTTTCTAAATCATTTTCTTATAAAAAAGGTAGCTTTGAACAGATCTTAACGTTTGAATTAATACAATTTACTAGCTTTATGAATTGTGAAATACCAAAATCAGACTGTATTACATTGTAATTGTAACTGGATTGTTTCTTTCTTGAATTTTCTAAGTTAATATAAAACATTTTTATACCAAAATAAAAGATAAATATGCCAAAACACCCCCCAAACTCGCACTGTAACGCACCTGAACACTTTGTCATGTAGTTAAATGTCTGAGATTGTCCGTGGGTCCCTGAAGGCACCTTCACGTCTCTGCTGTCGCGCTGACGAAAGGAGCTGCTAACCGGCGTAACCCCATCGACGTAATGACGATTCCATCCCATATATGGAAAGAGGAAGTGATACCATTTGCTCCCAGCCTTACGGTGTTGTTGAGGAATAAGGAACTTTGGTAAACAGAAAGCAAAAACATTTCAAACAGAATTCCCCTGAATTCTCCCCTGAATTGTTTTGAACAGTCCTGGGATTTCCTGGAACTAAAATGCAGTTCCTATAAGAGTTCTTCATTAAATTTGAGCAAACAAATTATAAAGTTTTATTGTTTCCAACATTTACAACAAGCTAAATCAACTAAATGGTTAACATGTAGGTTTCCTTCCTTTCCTAAAACTCCAAGGAAAAATTTCATTCCACTCCAATTGTATGTATTAGTATTAGCACCAATGATACAGGTTATCTTATCATTTTAACAATTGCGATAACAGAGCAATAATATTATTTACTGATCATTAATATTAATTTATTTACATTTAGGATTTATAATGATTTCCATTTCCCTTTTCTACAGAAACTATGTCTGTGTTTTATTACACAATTGTTTTTTGCTTATAGTTTTCCAGGTGAAAGGGAATTGTTTTGCAAAAAAACTGCACTTTTATTAAACATAGAAAGAAATATCTACATTTAGACCTCAGTTACTTTCAAATGACAGTTTTAGCACAGGTGGTGGGAAGTTGGATCCAAAAGCTGCAGGACACAGAACCTCCAAACCCGGATTTGAAAATTTGTACATAAAATCTGAATAAAACACAGTGGAGTTTGTTATTGGAATGTGGTAAAAAACAAAAACAACAACAAAGAAATACTTGCAATAAAAGTATAAAGAGTATAAAATATATAAAGAAAAAAATTAACACCACAAAGGTCTTGTGTCTTTCTGCTGTTTGGCTCACTGATGTGAGGCTAATGTCTGAATGTAAACCACAACTTTGCAATTTCCGTTCATGCAATGTCTTCTGGCTGCAGATGAAAAGAAAACTGCACACGAATAAAAATACCACATCCTGCATTTTCTCACTCTGAACATGCTTCTTATCTAAGTCCTGCCTGGTGTGACGCCTAGTTTAGTTGTTTTGGTTAAAGCCTCCCCTAAAAAGAAATGTGGAAATGATTATATCTGTATCTAGCAAATATGCAAATATGAGATTTAAGATCAGTTTGTTTTCCTTTCCAGCTTCAGCTTTTAGGAAACACAGACAATACTGCAAAATATGTAAAGAAACACTGAGTACATTTTTTTTTCTCATTCTAGGCATAAGTTATTACATTTATTTAGCATAAATGCAACCCATATATCTTCAAATTTTGTTTATCAAGTAATATGTTATAACTTTTTAAATCTGATGTTGATGTCATATTATTACCAGATAAAATTTTCAATCACAATCCCTTCTTTTGATATTAAAATACGTATTATTTCTATTTTTTATTTAATCTCCACAGTTTGTGTTTATTGCAGTTAAATCTGACTATGAGCATAACAAATAAAGTTTTCCTAAATATTTCCACTTTGGGTCAATAAAGGCTATTTTTTAAGTCTTCTGTAAGTTATTTTAAATTGGATTTTATAAAAGACTGAAACGCAGATTACATTTTTCTTTCTAATCTCTCATGTAACTATCTGACGCCCTGTTAGCGCCCCCTTGTGGCCCCCAATTTGAAAAACAGTGGACTTAGAGACACAGTGACATTTTTAAATTAAATTTTTAATTAAAATACGAATTTATCCACAGATTAAAAATGAAAGGCAGAAAAAGCAAAAATGTAGCTACAATCAGGCACCAATGATACATGTTATCTTATCATTTTAACAATTGCGATAACGCAACAATAACATTATTTACTGATCATTAATATTTATTTATTCAACCGAAGACAGAGGTGGGCCAAAGCAGCCCACCGAAGACATTCATGGATTCTCAATTATAGATAACTCAGTAAAGACCAAAGTTGATCCTACACCCCCCCCCCCCCCCCACATCATGATACTCCTCCTACTACCTCACAGAAGCTGAAGATTTAAAAAAAAAAAACAGCAAAAATGTTCACGGGGAGAAAATAAATCAACACTAATTCAGACAGAAATCAGGAGCAAGAAGTGTGTGTTTAATGTCAGACAAGCTCGCAATTCAAGTGGAAGCTGGGAGTGATTAACCTCACACACAAAAACACTTTGGATGTGAGCAGTAGCCCTGAAATGCAGTCGGTGAGGCTGGTGCGAACTAAACGAGATAATTAGGCTACGCTGCAGATTAGCCAGGACACACACACACACACACACACACACACACACACACACACACACACACACACACACACACACACACACACAGTGGCGCAAAAAGTGGGTATGCAGCGTGTGCAACGCATAGGGGCGCAGCACCAGAGGGGGCGCCAAGACACGGGGGTCGAAGGGGAGAGTGGCAGTGCGTCCCTCCTTCATCCTGACGTTCCTTCCTTCGGAGTGGGGGGCGCCGATTTATGTTTTCGCAGCCACCTGAAAAATGTGTAGTTGCGCCACTGTGGGCGCCAAAAAACACCGTCCGGAGGGGGCGGACACTCCCCTAAGTTCAGTACTGCGTGGAAGGGAAAACACGCAGACCCGCTTAAAGTGTGGGAGCCAGAATTTGAAATCTTCAGATCGTCATGGGTCTCCGTGGAAAACATGTAGTGCGG
>CAEGAF010128400.1:0-10882 GCA_903067075.1 Micropoecilia bifurca
TATATAGTATAAACATGTGAAACAGGACATGTATATTCATATGTTGATAAACCATGCCATGATATATTTTAATTTTAGCAATCCAAGCCCCAGTTGAGAAACACACAGGATATGCAAGACTGAAAACCGGAGCAAATACAAAAATGTGTATATTTACAGTTTATATCCTCATTACCAATCGTCAGAGTTCAGATGTTATTATTTCCCACATCCCACCTTGGTTAGCAGACCTTGAGCGGACCACTTTGCCTCATGAATCTATTTATAATAACACAATGCCAGAAACCCAATGAGTCTCACTGTTACAACAGTCACCGCTGCGACTCTTCCTAATTAGCGTGCTGCATATTTAGCATGCCTAATTTTCTATTTAATATTTATCATTTAGGTGTCAGTTGTCAAGACCGCAGGTGTTTTTCATTACCTGCCCTCTCTCTCTCTGCACATGCACGTGTGGATGTGTGTATGTGGCAGAAGCACATCATCATGCACCACCTGTTAGGGCCAGAGGTAGCAATGTGTGGCCTGTCACTCATCACTGGGCCATTTCGAGGACAGGAATGATTTCTGAGATGAAGTGAAAATGTCTTGACAGATAAGACCTCTGTGATAAATGCTTGAAGGATTACTATATGAATGACTACACAGAACAGCCTCCATTCAACTCAAATGAGGACGGAACCACACTCTGCTATTCTTTTCAAGGACAAAAACAGATTTATCTTTTAAGGGGGAGAAATTCAAGACAGACATTGCCTTATGCTCACCCTGTCTTGCCTTATGCTCACCCTGTCAGTGCATTCCTAACCTTTTTTTTCCATTTCTCCAGGAAAAACAACTCCATCATTCAGCTGCTTGTACACACTCATCCCTACTCATGAAGGTGCCAAAAACAGCTTTTTCTTGTTGCGGTAGAATTAAACCCCATTCTTCCGTACAAGACACTGTTTTGTAACAAATCCCAGTCCTTTGCCAGGCTCTCCTCCTCCCCATCCACACACTTTATGCACCATCACCATCTGTGTCCATTTAAAACGAAGAGACTTGACCAGCTAGTGATCTGTTCTGTCCATTCTAAATCTGTGCCCAACATGTTGGCCCCGGTGAGTGTCTCTGTGGGAACGTCAAACGTGTTTGTGTGCAAGTTTTCATGTGTGTCAATGATGCGGCAGCGTGTGCCATGAAGGAAAAGGGGCTGTATCTCTGCTGCCTCACGCAGGACAAAGGCCGCAACTGCATGCCTTCTCACAGTCTCCATCACCCCAAACGCACACTTAAGACTGAATCTTGCACAAGCTGTTCTCTGTTGTCCTTCTCTATCCCTCATGAAAGCTGATAACAGTGGCAGGATAACAGCTGCGTGCTCAGTTGTGCGTGCTTTGCATGCAGTCACTAACACACTGGCAGACTCCAGACCCCATGCTGAGAAGGTGGGGAATGAATAAGTGGATCACACTGACACGTTTTCTCTGTGCATTCATAGTTAGGTCACAGCTGTACCACATATGTTATAGGAATAAATGGTAAACAAAAAGAAAAAAAAAGGCAAAGGATAGCAGACTGATATGAGTATAAAAATGTGACAATCACCTTGACAGCTTTGCAAGGTGATTGGTTTTGACAGCTTTTAAAATAATATAAAACTGAAGAAAAAAATAGTGTGCTATTTTCCATCAAATACCAACCGTTGTATATGGAGGAGATTGGCGTCTAAAGGCGTTAAACACAGCCTACCATCAGTCTGAACATCCTGCTGTCCGAACCGCCTGTGGTGGGCTGAATATTATATTCAGCAGCTTAGCATTATTTTTGGATTATGCACTGCTTTAAGATTCAACATCTATAGAAAGAAATATTCCCCCTGTGGAATGATGACATTTTCAAAAATTATTTCTGAACTTGTTTCTGACTACTCTCCTCAGTACAGAGACTAAAAGCTTAAAAGGCATTTTTTTAGATATACTCTCTGTCTATCTGTCTATTACTTGGGGTTTAAGTTTTGTTAGTTTTGTAGGTTTTTACATCTGTGCTATTTATGTATTTCGTTTCATCTTTAGAGTTTGGTCATGTTTACTGTGTTTTTTTCTAGTTTCATTGATCTCAGAGTTTCCTTTGTATTCATTCTGCATCAGTTAGTTATTTTCTCTTAGCTCTACATACTCATGCTCCCCATAAAGCTGTTACTGATGCAGTTAATTAATTAGTCACTTCATACTGGTTTCTTCTGTTGCACATCATCGTTGTTCTTTTGTATCCTGCACTATGCTGGTTTCTTTCTGTTTGAATCAACTGAAATTGTGCTGTATCCCATTGACATAAACATTGTGATACGGGAGGGGTCTGTCAGGCTGTGATGATTTTATTTTACTTTTCTTTCTCCTTTTTTTTAGAAACTTACCTATTTAGTTATTTACAAAAGATAGCAAACTATTTATCATAATCCCTTGACAGAACCTCGCATTATTATGAAATAGAATTAGAAATTGAAACATAGGTCAGAAAATACGCATGAAGTGCTATAAGAATTACAATGCATTCTTCCTAGACCTCTCATTTCATTCCTGGCAGTTGGCCTACAAATTCTCATCCAAATCACAACAAATATTCACTCTTCCAGTGCAGCGTAGAAAGAATCTGTTAGAGAGTCATATCCAGCCTTTGCAGGCATCTGCAGTGAAGTGATCATGCAGTGCATCCATGGCACGCAGAACTGACATCAGGGTATGTGGCTGGCAAATGGGGGTTATATGCTTTCCATCTCCATTTTGAGAAAAAAAAATCTTAACAGGTTTGAGGAGTAGAAAATCATTGAAAGGAACTCCATCGACATCTTGTTGTGGGTCACAAGCCATTGCCAAATGAAGCTGGAACAAAGGGAATTTGCATAACCCTAATCCTAACCCCTTCTTCTGCCTCTAACGTCATGTTGTTCTCTGGCTACATCTGGCTGAGCTAATGGTGAACATGTTTATCTTTGTTGGAGGCAGTCAAGATTCACAAAGAAACAGCTTACCAATTCAGAAAAAAATGTCTTATGAAAATGTGTGAAAATATGCTTGACATATTATGACAACTTGTTCAATCATTTTGCATAGTTAAAACTTATGCAACTAAGTCATATTTAAATGTTGAGGAGGTTGAGAACATTAAACAGAAACCCGTTATAATGCATTTTGATCAGCATCACATGAACAATTAAAAATATGGGAAAAAGCAAACGTACATAATCACTTGCATGGATTTGCACAAGCATTTGCAATGTGTTCAACAGAATGAGAAGCAGCTTTATTTTGATGCACACAAGTGACACAATGATTTGAAGACTGAACAAATAGTGTTGAGAATTTCATTTCTGATCTGGAAAATGCACCAATGCGACTGACAAAAACTGTAACACAAGCACACTTATCCTCAACAGAGTAACAAAAACAAACAGTTTTGAGAGAATATCAATTTCCTTTCCCTTCTTTACTGATCATCCTTGGGGTGTTCTAGCCGAGTATGCTGTTTTGTTGTGTTTGTTTACTTTTGTTTTTGAGGCCAGCATTTCATCATCCATCACACTGTTGGAGAGAATATAAAATCATTCTGTCCACTGCCAGAAAGAAATCTCCCTTCTATTTTTTTCCATTGAATGATGAAACTTTATCAATATTTGCAAAACAGTGGGGGCACATAGACGCTTGAACAAGGAATGATGTATGACATTGCCACAACATTGCTAAGATGTGAATTATACCTCCTAAGTGGATGATGTTTTTCTATTCTACTCAGCAGCTAAGCAATGCGGGGAATTTGGACAGAATCTAGGTGTTGAGAGAATTAAATAGGAGTCCAGGAATTTACATGTTTTTGGTATTTTTGAGTTGTATTCTGCGCCATTCTGTACATTCACTCAGCCAGCCTTTTATTTGTTTCAGTTATTTTTTTAGTCATCAGGTTATGCTATTATATATACATACACACACACACACACACACACACACACACACACCCACACACACGCCTATATATACACAGATTATACATTTATTTTGGGCTTCTTTCTTTACACTTTTCTAGTAATAAAAGGTTTTAGGACATGTCTATAAATGTTAGTTTTCAACAACCAATACCCTTTTAGGACTTAATCTGATAGGAGAAAGATATTTATGGCATTCCCCAGATATTTCTCCCTCTCATGTTTTGCTTCAATGCATGGAAACTTGGGCTAGAATTGCATATTCCTTGTGCTATTCACCATTCCTTAGGCAAAGCCAGGCCACAAAGTGGAAGGAAAACTATTTTGTAGGTAGTCTATTATCATACTGACTTGAATTTTGTTTAACAAAATGCTTTATTAGATTATTTAACAGAATTAATGTGGATTACTGGGCTATTAGAGCAGACTGTGCTTTCAAGGAATGGACAATCAGTTTATTCATGCAGACATAAAATGAACTTGGCTAGCCATTTGACTAAACACACTCTGTTTTTAGATCAGCTGGGTTGTGAGCTGAAAAGATAATTGAGCTTCCCAGTACGCACTAAAAGAAATTATGCAAATTCTTGCTGCAAACACAGCTGCACTGGGATTTCGCAGAAACCAGATGTTTACCTTTTACTACTTCTAAATTATTTATCTTATTCACCACAGTGCTAATATATAAAGTCAATCCATTTGTTTTTCCCTCTTTCCTTACCCTTTCTTCTATCCTTCTTCTCGGATCATATCCCAAAGTAGCCCCCAAGTGTTCTGTTCTCATCCTTACAAATGACTCACCCTCCAACTGTGGAACTGCCTGAAGAATTTCTCCAGACAACAGGACTCTGAGTTGGACTGGAAGCCTGAGATGTAGTGAGGCAGAAGTCTCAGTCTCAAAGAGTTCACTGAATTAATAGGGAATTTGATCTGATGTTACAGGAAAGGTTTGGATGGATGCCTCAGCAAATACTCAAACAATACCCTGCAAGCATATTCATACCAAAGGAAACTGATTTAAGTTTTCTGACATCATAATTGGTATTTTAATTGGTAATTGGTACTTTATGTGATTGACCAAGTCAGTGGGGTGCATAATGGTAAAATAGAAAATGATAAGTAGCTTTCAATGTTTTCTTAAATATATGTTGTTCATCTTTTGTTGCAATTGCAATTAAAACGTTTTTGTAGGTAAGTCTCAGTTTTGGACATTTGGAGACATTTTGTTTGGCCTCAGAGTGGTTGGTATTGGTTGTTACAAATGCAAAAGCCACATTTGGTGGTGCATGTTTGTGAAAATAAATGCTTGTGAGAAGGATATAGTTACATTATTCTGACAGCACAATTTGGGATTTCATGTTTTTGGAGTTTAGATGAAAGTACTACTAATTCAACCTGGAGAGACTCACGCACAGAGAGAAAGTGGTATTAGAAAGTTTAATTGACAAATGAAAGTCTTTGGTGCTCGGACTCAGGAGGAAGACATTGCGCTGAAAACCGCTGTCAGGGAGAATGAGCCGCTGTGTATGAAAATTAGAGACGTCTTCCCCCCTGGGCCCGGACACTGGTGGTGGAGAGGATGGTGGAGACTGAATGGACATTGAAGGAGTCTTGGGCTAATGGTGGAGGAAGGTTGAAGCTCAGCCAATGAGCGGACGCTGATGAACAGCTGGACCTAATCAAGGGAGCAACGCTTGATGATTGGAGGAGGAGACCATCACCGATTGGTTGGAATCGAGGTGCGGGACGACATCTTGGTTGGGCAGGTGGGATGAATATAATAGTGTTCCAGCCTGAATTTTCGCCAAGGGCTCCATTACTCTCACACACACAGTTGTACTGGTTCACTAATTAATTGACTTTTTGAAGAAATCGGCTGCACTAGATTTTATGTAGGAGTATGAAGTATTACATTTCACATTTTTATTCATAAAAAAGATTTCAAGAATATGCTAGTCTTTCTCTCCTCTCACATAGAGCTACTTTGGAAAAGTTCAAGGGTATGACTTTTTTTTGCAAGTTGCTGTAAAACCTTGATTGCAACAAAAGAAGCTCTTGCTTATTGATCATGATTAAAGAATAAAGTGGAAAAATTAAGAACCACATAAGAAAGTAAGTTATCTAAATTTGACATTAAATACAATGTAGTCATGACTTACACAGAGATGAATATACACAATTAAATCTGCTCTGGTGTTTAAACTTCTTGGTAAATGTTGTGTATTGGTAATTTCAAATACTGTTTGAACCGACTAATTACACAAACATAACCAGCCAGTCCCCTTTTGCTTCATGTGACTTATACCACCACTACTGGCAGAGCTGTGTTTTGCTTCGAAAGCATGTCTTTACTTGAAAGCACTGTATGACATTGGGTCTCTGCAGGATTTGCTTTGAAAATACCAGCATCTCACATGTGAGTCTTCTGGGAGTTTCCCTCCACTATGTGGCTGTGGGTGTTTGATCATGTTCCCCACTGAATCAGCATCTTGCTCCCTGGAAACCTTCATAGAGACACTCGATAAGTCAAATAGAGCCCCAACAAATGAAAAGGTAGAGCAATTTCATGTCCCTAGCCCAACATGCACTGGGAATTGTAGTTTGGATTTTCAGTCTGGAAAAGTCGGCGTGTGAGTTGGTGTGTGTTTGTGTGTTCAAGACGATGCAAGCTCAGCAGATTCCAGCTTTCACAGACTATTGGTTTGTACAACGGAATTACCCTCCTCTTTAATATCTTAAGTTAATGTGAGTCTCAGGCTAATTGAAAATGAACCAGTGTGTTTCTCCCTGCAGTGCCTTTATAAAGCTGTTAAAGAGACACACACACACCCTTTTACAAACATCAATGAGTTCCAGTCGTATTCAACCAAAGCTTGCTCCTTTGATCAAAGTCTTTATCAACGGATTCTTCAGTGTATGGGAACTTCACAAGGTGAAGTCAGGGGACTATTAGTCCTTGCCAAAACGTAACAGCTGATAAATCAGGAATTTGTGCAGATGAAACCACACATAAAGCTAGTGCATAGCCAGTGTTTCGGGTGGCAGTGATTTACAGCTGGCTGAGCTAAACTGCTTACCGTCAGGAGCTGTAATGGATGCCAGCATCTGCTCTTAATTTCTGAGACTGGGGATAGATATCGCTGCTGTTATTTTCTCCCACGGCAATTTCGCTGATGCCTCCCTAGGTGCCCCACTGCGCTACACTTGAACCATAGTGGCGCAAAATGCTGCAATTAAAATGCGAGTCCTGGAATTGATCACAAAGACAGGCAATTTGAGCAACATAAACAATGTAATAGACACAATGTTACCATTTCTCCTGCGGTGGGGTTTTTATGATGAATCTGCAGAGCTATAAGATGAGAGGGGAAAAACATAATTGAAAAATTTGAGAGAAAACAATGACAGCAGTTGATTATTATACTTTACATATGCTTGACAAAGCCAACTATAAAACGCCGTACACAATAGCCACAGAGAAACTTCACCTTGGCATCAGTTTATTTTTTGAAAGGTTTTTGTTAGGGTGGATGGCAATACAAACTCTTCTAAATGCCAGTCAGTTTTGCCCCCAAATCTGCGAGAATGCAAAATGTTAAGCAAGATTTTACTTTTTATTGTCATATTAAGTGATTTATTGTGAGAAATCTGAAAATTTCAGAGTGGTCTACGGAATCAAGATCTGAATTAGAAAGGAAATCTGTTGAGAGGACTGCAGACAGTAGTCCTTATAATCTGATTAATTAAATAAGGTAAAGAGTGTAAATATTGTGAAATCAAGATGTGATCCTGACTGCTGAAATAAGACCAAAAGGTATGTTGTCTTAGTATAAGATTAATGGTATGCACAATTCATTTAGTATTCATTCTCTAACCTATTCTATATCAGTTGAAATGTGTGTTGTGTCTTGGTTTTGGACAAGGATTGTAACAAAAACATGAAAATATGGTCAGTAACTGAAATAACAAGCTCATATTTACCAAAAACACACTGCACCTTTTATGCCATTTTCAATGATTCATCATCACATCATAAAAGGCCTTGTATAAACCAAATTATAATTTCTGAAAATCAACATGGTCTGGCCACCAGACCATGTTTCTTCCTGCCACCTGCTGTATACGGAGCCCACTGCAGCCTCTTCTGGTAGGAACAGCTCTGAAATTATTCAGCCCTCCTCTGCTCTCATCGATTGCAGATCTTTGACAGTCAAACAAAATGTAGTTTCAGTCAGACTGGAGAGGAGAACGGAGTGTGTAGCATATTTTATCCACCTTCTTTTGGCTTGTTTGTAAAGGAACAGAGGGCAAATAATGAAAGAGACCGATAATGTAAATAAATTAAAATATGCATTCAGGTGAAGTTCATTGGTCAGATAAAAGTGCCTTTTTAAAACAACCTTTTCATTAAGCCCATCTTTCTGTATTTTTTTTTCAATAGTTTGATATAATGTCATTTTAAATATCATGTTGTCATTGCCTGAATGTGGGAAATTATCATAGGTAACAACAATAAAGGCAATTCAATATGTTTCACATCTTGATCCAGTTACTGAAATAAATGAACTTTTCGGTGCTATTCTAATTTATTGAATGGGTCACATTTTACCATTTCTTATACTTCAAGATGTGATACTAAACTGCACCAAGGGGTTTGCAAGTGAGAAAGACTTTTCTACCTTCTGATGCAATGTTGACGAAACTGTTTTCTCCCTTTCAAGTAGCTCTGTTAAATAACCAGTAGATGGCATCAGTAGTATACGATTGACACTCTAAGACATTCATTAATATGGATCCCTAGATAGACCCAACAGAATAAAATTAAAAGAAGTCATAAAACTGATAATTCTGCAAAAGAGGCATTAATAGATTTACTGTATTTTCAAAATTACTACACATTTTTTTCCCCACTAGTTATTTTAAGAAAGCAGAAGTTAAATAATTTATCTTATATGTCAGCTAGTAGTCAAGACAATAGGTCAGTTTAACTACAATATAAGGATGTCTATGATGAGACACAGTTACTGTTTAGAATATGCCCTGCAGTTTATAAATCCCATTACAACTCAATATACACTGACAATATTATGTATATTTTTAAAATGACTTTACATTTTAAGTAATATATGTTTAATAAAGTATCTGTAATAGAAACATGATTTTATTTTCATAATGTGGTTATATCATTAATATATTTATTACATTTTGATATTTCTGGTACTGCAGGATTTAACATGCAAACTCATGTCAGTGCTTTTAACATGTTTATGACACCTACATTAATATTTGAACCAATTTATAGTAGGTTCAGAAATGTTTATTACTTTAATATATCATAATGAACTTCTCTGAGGGAATCACATGCAGACCCTGTTAACTTACACAATGACAACATTTTGTGTTAAAGGGGCGGTATTAAATATTTTCCAGGGACATAGCACCAATTTATAGCACAAACTAGTAATTTTGTTACTTTCAGTTGTCATATATACATGACCTAGAAGAAATGTGACTTTGCAATTTAATGCCTTCAAATTGTGCCACTGTCTCTTTAAGAAGCTCATACTCTTCACCACACTCTTCCATCAGCACACCATCACAATCTCACAATCCATCGCTTCTCATTGTGATATTAGCAACTGTTTTTATGAGCGTTGGACTGAGAAGAACTTTGTATGATAAGCTCAGCAGTTCTGCCAGGTGTTTGTTAATTACTGCTGCTGCTAGTCTGGAGGTAGAAGCTCAGCAGGTGACTGTGACCTTTTGGGAGCAAGCGATTAGGCTTGCCTGATTGGTTTCCAGAATTTCTTTATAACAATACAATATGACACCGTCTAGTTAAGATCATTCATCCATGTGTATAACCACCACCCCATGCATGAAATACTGAGACATGTGCCTGTCACCAGCAGTTAACAGGTTAAACAGGTAACCAGTCCATCACAATGGAAACACAGAGGAGAAAAACAACCACACACCATTAGGCAATCATACCTTTTTGGACTTTGGGTGGAAGCTGCAGAGAACCCACATTTGCATGGGGTGAATGGCTATGGTATGGTATTCAGTGGTTACATTATTTAACTATTTTCATTCAAGAAAACAAGCCAGATAAAATTATTACCGTTACAAACAACAAGAACAACGAAAAGCACAAGTGACTCGACAAAGGGAGAGATATAAACTTCCAAACATTTATTGTCAGCAGAATCCACCTCTTAAACTATTGTGTGTTGTTTTTAGTTTGTTTTTGTTTTTTTTAATGGTTGTGGGATGTCTATCAAATAATGAGAAACAACTAGGGAAAGGGGGCGTGGCTCACTTTTATGTTTTCTAAATTGTATCTTCCATACAGAGAATGAGCGAAACCAGCCAGGGTTGCATTTTTGAGTCTCCTATGAAACGGCTGAAGTTTCTAATGTGTTATTATTTTAATCAACATTGATCTAAATGTGTCTAAATGGGAATGTATTTTTATTTGGCACTTTCCCTGGTGTGGTTATTACTCTATTGTCAAACCTTTTGTACTAACATAGTGAGGTTATATTTTTGCTGTCTCACTTTCAACCTGCACTGTGTTTTCATTCAAACATATAACGATTCCAGTTGCCTGATCTTCTGCCAACCGCAAGGAAAATAGTCCTGGCTATTTAAAATGTCAAAATAGTGGGTTTCTGTTGAAGTGAGATGTTGAATAAAATGACACTCTAGTATCAAAAAAAAAAATAAATAAATAAAAAGTATTATTATTCATAATAATAAGTATTATTATTATTATTATTATTATTATTATTATTATTATTATTATTATTATTAGGGGTAGGGGTTGTTAATAATAGTATGTTTATTATTATTATTATTATTATTATTATTATTATTGTTATTATTATTATTATTATTATTATTATTATTATTATTATT
>CAEGAF010128414.1:0-41265 GCA_903067075.1 Micropoecilia bifurca
CCGGGGCCGGGAATCGAACCCAGAACCTTCTTGTTGCAAGGCAACAGCTCTACCAACTGCGCCACTGTGCAGCCCTTAAAAGAAAGAAAATTACTTTACTAAATTACTTTAAATTACTTTAAGATTCAAAGCTCCTTAAACTTTTCAAATGTTATCTTCAAAATAAATACAAATAAGTTTTGTAAACTAAGTTAGTTAGCTTACAGAACTAAATACAGGAAAATGTGTGTGTGAAAACTAGAATTAACACAAATCACCAGGACTTACAGCAGAAATATGAGTTTCTGCCTGCCAACAATATAAAAACTGAGCAAATGCCTATAGATGACATACACAATGATGCAGCTCCGCTCATGTGAATGACACACCAAACATACCAGCCAAGCAAAAATGATCAAAATAACAATATATTGAAAATAAAAATATGTGAAGCATGTGTCAATGCAAAAGTAAAATTTTTACTCAGGGGATTTCCTGTACGGCCCTTACCCCAGTCTCCATGTGGTGCCCGCCCAAAACAGACAATTTTGTTTTAAATTGTTTAAAACTAATTTAAAACATGTTTCAAGTTTCTCTGGAAAACAAGCACCTATAACATCCCAGGGCAGTTTGGCTTTGTTTTTGATTTCAATGATACTTTTGGCCACATTAACAAAAAATGCGCTGAAATAAGAAATGCTGACCTTACTGCTACCTACTGGATAGCTTCACATTTTTGGATTAGTGCCTGCTTTCGCATTTTTGAAATGACAGCATGAATCTAAATCAATACAAAAGGTTGTCCATTCATGGGGTCATGCAGACTGTTTCTTGAACTATGTGCATAACCCACCGGGATCAGCTGTGGGTTGACCCCCAGGTACTTCCCGTTTCCACAGCCCACGTCGGCCAGCACGCTTCCGGGTGGGAGCGAGGACAGGAAGTGGCAAACGCGGGGCCATGGAGTGTGGCGAGTGTTGCTGAAGTGAGAGGCGATGGCGTCGTACACCCGGTGCACGTACTCCTCCTCCAAGCGGGTTGCGTCGGCATGGCAATTAGGAAGAGAGGGCTGAGATGACGGAGATGGGGAGGATCCTCTCTGACTGTCACAGGCAGAGGGGAAGGCTGGAGGGGGTGGGGGACATGGGACAGTCCTTTAAAACCATGCTGCATGAAGTTTAGATTTATGAAAAAAGCTGTTATACATCTTTAAAATTTGCTAATGAGAGACAACAAAGTCAGCTACTTTGTTTAAATTTAATTTGTCACAATCCATGTGTGGAAGAATTTAAAAATTTGCTACTCACAGATAATGTCAACTGGGAAATCAATATGAGTGAGTGTCTATTCTCAAATGACTTTAAGATTCGATCGACACTGAATGCAAAGACACGCCGCACTTTTTAGATTTTGACTTGTAAAAAAATGTTTGAAACCCTTTTTCTTCACCCATCTCAGTTACACATTGCTATAGGTTAATATGTCAGATAACGTTTAATAACAAATAAGAGGACTGTGGTTGTAACTTGAAAATGCATCATAAACACTTAAAGTACGTCAATGAATTTGTAATGAATCAGCATAATAAAAGAGTTTAACCTTTCAAACTGAACATTTAGTAACTTCCCTAAATTCTTAAAAGATTTATAGATAGACATCATCTGTCTTGACACTGCCATATCGGCTGTGTGCCAGTCTCACCACAGCAGCAGGGCTCATGTCTGATTTTGCGGAAAGTGAAGGAAGTGCGGGTGCCTCTCTTGCTCAAAGTGAGATCGCCGTGGGAACCGAGGTCGGGCTCAGAATGATCAGCTGACCGTGTCTCACAAGCTGGCACCAGGTCGAATTTCCTTGGGGTAATCCTAACAGAGAGAATTATTCACAAACTAGAACAACCAGGAGGCACTGAAGTGATCAAGTTCAAAAGATTCAACTGTGGGAAGAAAAAGGCACACTGAGCAACCAACGAGAAAAATAAAAAAAACACCGTCCAGCTCACCCGTGTGTCCAGAGGTATCTGCTCTCCCCCTTCATCACAAGCAGGCTGCGTTCAGGCAACACAACGGGAACAACTTGGCCGTCTGGGTGACGAAACTCCATCACTGTCTGCATGAAGACGCAGCAAAAAGGTTTTAACGGCTACAAAAAACTATTCATAAAAAAAAGGCACAAAATAGGCGGGTAGACAAAGAATACAACTCATTTCTTCATCATAAAGATTCGTAGCATCTTTATGATGTTAGGCTGACATAAAGTCCGAAGAAGTTAATAATTTTAAATATGTAAGATTTAAACCATTTGATCTGTGTCCTGCTGCAGAAAGTGTCATTCATTCATATCAATCAACCAGACTTTTTTAAAAAATACTTTTGATAACTTTACTGGACCAATGGACCACTCCCCGACATGACATTACGTGTGTTATGTAACAAACATCCAAGTATATTCCTATAAGCTCATATTAATTTCCATAAAGTCACTAATTTTGCAAGTTCCTAAAGTTCCATTTATGATTTTCTTGAAACTTCCTTTGCATTTTCTCAGAGGCTGTGAAACTGGTAGAAAAACTAAACCTTAATTTTCCAAAGTACATTTATATGTATTTGGTAATGTTAAGATGAAAAGCAGAATGTTTTTTATGCCTTTTATTAGGAAACTGTAACCCAGGAATGTTGCACACTGAATATTTGAATAAAAATCCAACATCAGATTATCTTTGCCCAAACGTCCCGCCCAAATCTGCTGAATTTGTCAGACCGCTGTCAACAAATGTAGTTTGTGTCTGCCCTCTGTTTTAACCAGCGGAGTCACCTTCATCCCGGCGCCTGCATTTGATCCTAATGTTTCCGTACAGCAGGCAACCGCTCACGCTCTGCAGGGAAATTACATTCACACAACTTCAAACTGAATCTCTCTAACTTCTGACAGGAGGAAAATTGGATTCTGCGAAGTGATGGCGTGTGTGTGTGCGCGCGCGTGTGTGTGTGTGTGTGTGTGCGCGTGTATGTGTGTGTGTGCGTGAGAGTGTGGGTGGGCAGAAGGGAGAAAGAAGGACATGAGTTTGTGTTTTCCTGTGAAAGAGCACTAGAGAGAGCAAATGATCAGATCTTTCCCTCGGACCACAGCTGAACTCATTCCTTCTTCCCCCCAGAAAGGCAAGAAAGGTCTGCACTGTTCTCATCTGAGAGAAAATTAGCCAATCAGTGGAAGCGGTGGAATGTGACTGAGTCGATGATGATGCTGGAAGAATACACTTTTTGATAGGACTGCTCATCCTTCTCCTTCAGTCTCAGATACAGAAGCAGACAAGTCCCTATGTGACATTTGGCAGATGGTGCTCTGATCACATGAGATACTTAACTATTTTGATTGCTACAAAACTCTAGCTGTATCTGAATACACACACACACACCATGTCCACAGTAAAGCACAGTGGTGGAAGTATATTACTTAGGAGATGCTTTTCTCGAGCAGGGAAAGGGAATCTGGCCAGAGCCAATATGAAAATGGATGGAGCTAAACATATGGCAATAATTGAAGGAAACCTGCTAAAAGCCTGAAAGAGATGCTGACACCATACGTTTTGATGTCAAAATTTCAGACTTTTTCCAGTCCTTTATGATCATTTTAAAATATAAAGCAGTAAGATGTTTCCAAAGTGGGTACCTTCGATCATGCATGTTTCATGTTTCAAAGTGGCCTAGTCAAAGTCGAGGCATAAATCTGACTGAAAACTTTGGGTAAGAGTTAAGAAAAAAAGTTCACTGATAGTCTCCATCCAATCTGACGGAGCTCAAAGATGAACTGGGTCAAATGTCAGACTGTGGTTGTACAACAAAGGTCCAGACAAATCACCACTTTCATTTGGAAAAACGTTTTTTTAAAAACCAGGTCTAATCTCCCTTCCACTTCACAATTATTTACCACTTAATAGTGATTTATCGCATAAAATGCTTAGAGACAATCCTAAGATATCTATATTTGTGGCTTTAACAGGACAGGAATGTAGTATTCAATTCAATGAATGGCTTATAGTGTATAAATACCTTGTATTTATGCTTAATAATAAATGACTAAACAAGAAAATAAATAAATGCAATAATCATAATAATAATTTTCTTTGGGACCAAGACAGATGGGTTCTCCCTCTATAATATGTTAATAATATAGAGTGGCCCAAATCCACAACCCTGTAGCCACATTAAGTCTGCCTGTCTGGTCATGACATTGTAACAGATGACACCAACTGCTAATAGATTAGCCGCTATCACTCAAACAAGTGGGGTCAGTTGGGAGTCAATGTGTCACAATCAGCCCACAGAGACAAACCCATAAAAACCATCAATACATCCTCTCTAAAGCAGAAACCATTCTTGCAACCATCAACAAAAGCTAGCAGAAAGCCAGTCGTGAACCACGTTGGCAGAATGCCACAAAAACTATGATGGTGTCAAAATGTTCTCAGCAGATTCAGAAGGAGAAGATCCAAGAATCAACAGCAACAGAAACAGCAGCAGTCTGGGGGAAAGAAATCACGCTGCTGATGAGCTGCTGTTTCATCCGTGTCATTATCCCTGGAAACTGACGACATCACATTTATTCCTACATCTTAAAGTTTAAAACTCTTCAAATAGAGTACTGCACAAGCTGAAAAACAGACAGAAAAGTTGGATCACAAGTCACAAAGAAGATTATATTTACCTTTGCCCCGAGACTCAGTGACAGGATGGTGTCCGTAAAGGCAGAGTGGGTGTCGACGTGAGGGGGGATACCTGGAAACGACACAAATATGGCAGACTTGAGAAGCGAAACGAATCCAGAACATTTGAGTGAAATCTGGCATGAGAAAAGAAAAGTATTGTAGACATTTCACAACAAATCAGACATTTCAGGCTAACCAGAGACAATTTTTAAACCTTTAGGACATGAATTTAAGAGCTCAGGATCTGAGGAGGAGAAACTATATTGGCTGTTAAAGAGAATCTGCTGCCACCTGGTGGTAAATAAAAATGTTTTGCGCTAATTTGATGGAATTAATAGTTGCATAAATACAGTGGTGTGGGAAAAATCTAGGACATCCTACAACAGTCTGCATGTTTCTCTGAAATATTGGCATAAAATAATATTTAATATAAATTTTACTAATACTAAAAAATTCTAACATAAACAACACCACTTCCTTCCATAAGACTGTGAAAGTTTCAAGAGAGAATCAGATCTTCATACAAAAGCAAGGACTTGTCTCAGAAGTGTGATACTTGATGAGTGTGTGAATTCACAATCAAATGTTGAAAAATAACAATGTTGTCTTTTACATCTTTTATTTTTACCTGTAAAGACTTCCTCAGTGAGAAATACTTCTCTTATTCAGAGAATGTCCGACACACATTCCCTGAGTAAGAACAACTGTCTTAAAAAAATTAGGAAAAGATAGTAGTTATGAGACATGATATAAATCATGCTTAAATAAATACCTAACTAAGTCTCATGTGCTGCTAATGCAACCCTTAGTTACAATTGATAAACTGAGCAACTGTTTGTTTACTGTGTAAAAAATGTTACACCAAACATTAACTGGAAACCGAACACACTCACCCTGTCCAGTCTCATACTGGTTAACAGTCAGCTGGTCAGGCAGGACCTTAATGTGTCCATCCTGCAGACATCGATGCAAAACAGGCAGACACTCCTCAGGAAGACCTGGACAGATAAAATATTCACACTAAGATTTATCTCAGTCATAATAATGAGAATTATATATATAAAAAAGGACCTTTCATTCACTTCTTGAAATATGGAAGACGGGATGCAACAAAGGAAAATTAACTAGAAGCCATACAAGACATAATTATGAAGTTATAATAAACTGCTAGATCCTCCACCAAGGCTAATCCATCAGGAAAATGGATCAACACTTCTTCTTTATGCTTTACGGAAAGTATTATATGGATTAAAGTGACTACCTGCAGGTAATGGTTTGTCCTTGTCCACATTGTTGTTGTCGTAGCGAAATTCAAAGCCATAATGCTTCACTCTCCTGTGTTTCAAAGCTTTCTGAGCTAAACAAACAAAGCATCAAAATCTTAGATTAAAATCGATAAAATAAACACGTGACCCTACGCCAGAATCTGAACAAACTTTACAAAAGTTATACATAGCCATTTAACACTAAACACTCAACAAGGTAAGGGAGTTATGTTTTCCATACTTGCAACACTGATCTTGTTCTAAGCTTTAAAAGAGTTTAGTTTTGTGAAAGAGCAACGTGCTTCATTACCTTGGTCAGAAGTTGACCAGTCCACAGCAGCGATGAGCAGAGCCTCCTCCTCTGGAGACACAAAATCCTCCACTAGAGCTAATCCTTCAGGAAAATGGACCCGCACTTCCTTTTTATGCTTTACTGAAAACAAATATTAGTAACACATGCAGCGACATTATAGACACAGCCTGCAAAATCAGGTTGCCTAAAGGAGATGATTTCTAGAGACTCTTTATCTACAGGTCCGAGTCATCGCTTGTTTCTTTTGCATTTTGATCCTGAGTCAAACTTTCTGACTATAAAGCAATTTCTTCAAGCTAATGAGAGTATGTTACAGGTTTTCTTTGGATTTTAGGTAGCTCTATGCCAAGTATCAGCATAAAAAAATGAGGAAATCTGACAATCAAGGGTGAAAAGAAAAACGGACAGTGCAAAAAAACATGAAAAATATAAAATGTAGGACTGCTTCTCAAAAGTGAAAGAGAAGGATTACTCAAGGCTTTTTCACAATACTGTAGTGTCTGAGCTACAATACATATGTGATACTATCCAAAAATACGTACCTGAGTCAACATAACTGAGATAGAGAGTAACGCTGTTCTCCTCATACAGGAGCTTCTGCCCGTTAAGCTGGGTGTGAGCTTTTTGAGCATCGTCTTCAGATCTGGGAGAGACAAAGACAATAAAACTAGAGAAACCAAGAAAACATTTGGGTCAAAGAGTCAATTTATTTATTTATATAGGATTGGGTAGTCCTGATCAACAACAAACATATCAAATTTGAAAAAAACTGACTATATTTAAAATTTTCAACAAACTGGTCAGAGTTGCTGGTCACAATATGTTATAATACAATTGTAAAACAAGTTGGCGCTTGGAAATAAAATGAGATGCTTTAATTTTAGCTTTAATTGGATAAGTCTCAGTATTTAGTATGTGGTTGCTGTTTTTGTTTTCTATCCAGTTTTGTGTTTTTAACGGTTCATGTTCAATGTTTTAACTTAGTCAGGAAGCTTTGATGAAAAGCTTAAGATGGTTTCCAAGCGTTGATGAAGCTATTACTTCTTTTTAGCTTTAAATAACTTCTTCACTGGAACAGATCATCTTAATGGTAAACAGCAGATTCTTGCTGCAGTGATACCTGTACGTGACAAAAGCATAGGGCTTCTGAGGAGGCATAAACAGACTTTCCACGTCTCCAAACTGCTTCATCGCGGCACAGAGGTCCTCACGGCTGACACCGTTCCCCAAGCCTCCGTTAGCCACCACCAAACTCTGCGAACATGACGGAAGAAGAGGATCAGCAAGTTTTCAGCTGTCCGGTGAGATGAATATTTTACATATTTGTACACATTGGCTCCAAGTTGATTAGGCTTTCGTTGGAGAATGGCTTACTTGAAGGATACCAAAGGTTAGACTAGTTTAACAAGAATTACTCGGCATCCCCAAAGTGCATTGCACAAAGGATATTAATTGTGTTTCATACTGATGTTTAAGTCACAGATTTTACCTGTATTTTACAAGCCGCAAAGTCCCTGTCAGAGCTCCCAACACATAAAAGTTCTGCCTTAGTAAACAATAAAGTTTAATTCTATCAAAAAAACATCATGGAAGGAAATAGAATTGAACTCTACTGAAAAGAAAGAGATGTATTAATCTTAAACCACCAACTTTATCCTACAGCAGGCAGGTATTTACTGACTTCTTGATCCCTTCTGCAATAAAGTTTTTTTTTTTTATCTTTAATAGAATGAGTTTTGGTTGAGGAATTGAACAACTGTTTAGAAGCAGTTGTTTAATTGAACAATAGCTTGTTCTCATATTTTGTGGTCGGGTTTGTGTTATGATTCAACGCAGAGCCAAAGGCAAAAATATCTGGCAACTTAAAACGGCACTTCCAACTTTTACACATAATGTCTACGGCTCCATATCGGTATTAATTGGATTCTTTTAATAAGCCACTTTTACAAATACAAATTTACTAATGCTAATGCATAAAATACATGTTAATTTAAACTATCCGCGTGTGAAAGTAATAATTTCTCCTTAGGATTTTCTTTCCTTTTCTTTCTGTTCACCTTGGTAGGCTGCGATGCTGTGCTGATGCCTTCATGCTTCAGTAAAGTGTGACTGGCCTTCAGCTGTTTTCTCAGCACTTTCTTGTCTTCTTTGCCTCTTCTGGTAGCGGCTTTCACGTTGTTTACCACTGTACAGTCCATGATTCGTCTACCTAATATGTCCGGGTACAACTAGCACCTTCAAACTATGGTTCCGCCTATGACGTGTGATCTGTGTTAGCTGAGATGAAACAAATAAAATAGGAAAACTTTATTTCAAGACTTTGCACAATATTTATCCTGGTAATAAAACCCCCAAATTTTTAAGGACTTCTTATCGAGTTGAGTCAGCGATTGTAATGCCTCCTTTACAATTTTCGCTACTTGTTTTTTCAATGGACATGTTGAAATTTCTCAATGGAAAAACTAAGCACTCTATGGAAATCATACGTACATATATCATAGTCAAGTTTGAATGTAGTGATGAAATGTTGGACTTCATACTTTATTTTATGATTAGGAAAATTGCTCATACATAAGGTAAAGTCCCTCCCAAACCTATGACCTCTATTAATAGACCTTGAAATACTGTAAATAACTGCAAATAGAAAGACAGAATTCATACAGCTGCATCTCCAGAGCTTTTGAATGACTCTAAATAACAAGAATTCTGCCATTATTCAATTATTATAATAGTGTATTTTTGCATTTTTATTATAGAATATTGTTTGTGTTTGTGCTGATAAAAGGCAAAGAGCAATTTGTTCAAACTGGTCAAAGGCAGCTCAACAACACCATTTATTAATATCACCAGAGAATAGCTATTCAACAATAAAGTAAGAAAGGTCACTGTATGTTTCTCACTGTTTTAGTTCAAGACTAAGAATAACCCCTTCTAAACTTGTAGATGCCCTTACATATAGGCTAAGTGACCATTGTGAACAAATCCCAAAGCTTTTTATGTCCTGATGAGATGAGCGTCTCAGCAAGAGTAGTGACTCTGGGATCCCTTTTGGCTTTAAAAAGCACTCCTACATGAGTCTTCCACTTGTGGACATTTGTCCATCTTTGTGTCCAAATACATTAATAGATTGGGGTTAGTTGTGTAACCAAGCCGTCACCTGTCCAGAGTCATCTCATGTGCCGGGTGCTGAGAACCCTTCGTTGTTGAAACAGCATGCTCTGTTTAGTCTGCAAAACAACAGCTGGTATGAGGGGAGACCACACAAATTCCCTCTCGATCACAATAACAATACTCTGCATGTCTTTCCTAAGCAGGCTAATAAAATTCTCTTTTGTTTGTCTCTGTTTGTCGACATTGTTGATCATTACAGGAATTAACAGGTGCACAATCAGAAAATTCCAACTCATTGCATTTAGACGCATTTCACTTGATTTTTTTTTATTTGCAGAGATGAAAAATAAAGTGTGGAAAAGAGCAGTTTGTATTAGCAAAATATGCTGAATAAATGTGTTTGGTCCATTCCCTCGGCAATGACATCAGAGCAAGCTGATTCCAATGGTTGCTTTGCAGCGCTCAAGGGCAGCTTCCCCTAAAGTCCCCACCAAGCTCTGAAAAAGCTGTGCAATGGGGAGAAATGGAGTGAAATCCCCTGCATAATCTGATGTATGTCATCACCTTCTGGAATTCAAGGTCAGCAGCCAACCAGGCATCTTTGTATCATAACTGGCTTGGCCTGCAGAACAAAGATGGACAGACAAAGAAACCAGATACTCCCTTTTAACATTGTGAGCATGATCTCACGCTCTTCAATGACTGACTGTAGGAAGATATCAACATAAAGAGTAAGAAAAAAACTAACAAATTAAATGCTGAAATAAGCTGATAGAGAAAGGAAGTGAAAGTAGGGATCTGATTCTCAGGATGATGTGATTTGTGGCACTTTGGTTCCATTGGTAACTTTTTGGGATTTCAGTTTGTCTTTGATATGTGACAAGATGCCAGCGACAAAGTGTATAACAATACAACCCAGAATCGGTTCTTTTCATTGTTATCTTCACATAGAAGACCTATCTCTTCAGTTTTTGCTCGATTGATTCATAGATCAGCTATGTGGACCAACAAACCGGAAAATAGATACTTCTATTTAATGGGCAGTTATATAGTATGGGACATGCATAAACACACACACTTTTAGTGACCTACAATGCATGGAATGGTGTCTATGAGGCTTTGTTGACACTCTTCATCTCGCCACTGATTTAGACTGTAACTCTGCCAGCTCACGTCTGTCTTGGATTCGCTCACACCTGTCGCAGTGGGTGCCCACTCCATTTTATTCAATCGCCTTAGCACCGGATATCCATGACAATGGGAATCCCTGGGTCGCATGCTGCAGTTATCCGTGTGGGGCTGGAAGAACAGCAGCAGGATAAAGTTACATTTATTTTCATCCGTTAAATCCTCTGGGAATGACCTTGGTATTCTTTGATGGAAGAGATCAAGGCAGCTGAGCCGGCGCCTTGCCCTGGTGTGGCCCCTTCTGCGAGCAGAAAACGGTGACCGTTGAGTGTTAACACTCGTTTGGAGATAACATGGTTGTTAGCAGCTGTTGAGTGTGAGATGAGCCAAGAGGTTTGTTGTTGTAAACTGTCAAAGCTCAAGTATAACAGAGGAGGCAACTTAATGATGCAAAGGGAGGAGGCGACTTCAACAAATGAATTCAAATGAAATGTCAACTGTAATCGCTGGATCAAAAACAAAATTTGCATGCCTTGAGCATTTAGAAAAAATAGAAAATAAAAAAGCATGTGAACCATTTACTTATGTTGGTTGTTTTATTCATCCTTCTTTGGCTATCTGTCAACTGGTTGCCAGGGAGATGGTTGGTCCAGGAGTATTTTCTCAGTTTGCAACTAGGTGCTGGTTCAGATATTTTCTTTCACTCCCTCAAGTTTCTAAGCTAAATCAAATCAAAGTTGCTACTTACTTTTTACACTTTACTGATTTGTTCAGCAGTTTGGAAAATGAAACATAATGGGAAAGCTAAAATAAAAATTCAGGTAATCAGGTTTTACATTCTTTTTATTTATCTTCACTAGTAATCACCCCTACATACAATGTTGTGTTCAATAGCTGTTGTTATTCAGCGACTTGTGACTTAAGAAGGCAGATCGAATTTACGGTCGTCAGACAATGTACACCACACTTTCCAGATTTTTATTTGCAAATAATCTTTAAAACAAATCAGAACATTGCCCAGTTGTAGACTGACATGGCATGCAGCTTGTACTTCCACTCACACCCAGTGACCCAACGCCCCAAGAAGTGTATTCACACACATGCACATCGCACACTTCAAATTTTTTATTGTAAAAATGTTGTAAACCATGTATGATTTACTTTCCACATCACATTATGCACAACTTGCATAATATACAAGTTGCATAATATGCAAGTTGTGAAAAATTGTTCTAATGCACCTAAAGAATCATTTCCAGTTGTGGTTTAAATTCACTAAGTGTGAAGAAGTTTAGTGGGCATGAATGCAACCGCAAAGCACCTTGTGTTTTATTGTGGAGTCGTTGCTCTGTTATTATCCTCTCCTCAGAATATGGGTCTGACCTAGATACAGTTACACTTTCCAATATTCGTCAGATGTTTCAAGGATTGTGTTTGGAACAACTGCGACCCACCAAGTATCTTCAACAAGGCTGCCAAAATAACCCTCCTCTGTTGTGTGTTGAAGGAAAGGGAGACTCTGTAAGGTTATAGATGGAAAATAGTCCAGTGGACGATACTGTGGAAAATAACAGCCTCTGTTGGTCTTTTAGTTGGTGTGTGACCTCAGTCTGTGTGTATCTGAGCCATGGGCGGTCCACTGAGAGTGGGCTACTTTAGGAGCAGAACCTGTCTCCGGCTGAAGCAGAAAACTGGTCAACAGTGAGCAGCAAGAAGCTAACGAGGTACAGCAAGAAGAGGAAGAAGCTTCCAAGAAGCAGAGGACAAGGAGGCTGTAATAGCAATCAGGGAGGACACAAAAAGAAGAAAAACATCAGAACAATCCCTACAAATATACCAGGTAATAGTTGGACAGAGTATTACTTCCGTCCACTGTCTTAGCAGTGCAGTGAAATCTGACTGTGATGGTTAAGAAATTTGAAGTCTTTGAATCACCCGTCTTTCTTCACCCAGGATGTTTTGAGGGAGTCTCTGTAAACAAATATCCACAAAGTGATGATCTTGTTTAATTCTTTCAAGTCTCCCACTAAGAAATTGGTAAAAAAAAAAAAAGAAATAAAAGGGATAAATCCTTGTTTTTCCCTTTCCTGGTTCAAGTCTTTCTTGAGACTAAAGAATATTCACTAGTTTTACATAACTGCCAGTTTTATGTATGCCTCTTCACAATGTTTTAATGGTCTTGATTGTTAACTGCAGGGATGTGAATTTACGGCAAAGGTTAAACCTCTGACTCGTCAATGTAAATCTTTGACTGTCAGTGTCAGAGAAAGGCCACTCAAACAGCAAATTGAAAAATAAAGACATGCTTTATTTAGTGAAGATTATTTTTGCTGTGACGTTCAAACCACTGACTTATCCTCAGTTCTAAAAGCTAACTTTGCCCTTTTCCCTTCATATTTGGCATCTTACATCCTCCAAAAAAGTGCAGTAGCTTACAATGCCTGTTCACATAACCTTTACGTAGTTGGGGAAGAAAAGCTTTCAGGAATTTTTTTTTACTTTACTTGTGGAATCAGCTACAAAATCAATTGTAATCAGAGAAAACTGTCTAAGTGCACCCAAAGAAATTTTAAATATTGTCATTATCTATCCATCCATCCATCCATTTTCTTGCACCCTTGTCTCTTAGTGGGGTCGGGAGTTGCTGGTGCCTATCTCCAGCTGACGTTCCGGGCGAGAGGCAGGGTTCACCCTGGACAGGTCGCCAGAATATTGTCATTATTATTATTATTATTATTATTATTATTATTATTATTATTATTATTATTATTATTATTATTATTATGAGATAACTTGGCATTACTGTTCTATGGTTTAGTTTGACTGGAGTGTTTCTGATGCACACGTCAAATTTTAAACAAAGTTCTGTATTTTATAATTTGCAAAGATTTAATGCAGGTCTTGTCTTATGCTGCCTCTTTCCAGTGTTACTTCTTCTTGGCAAATGTACTGTTGGAAACAAGATTCTAAAACTCTTTCCAAGTTTAGCAAATATAGATTAAATTGTTTATCACCAGGATTAGTGTTTCAGTGTTGTATCACAAACTTGGGATAATATTGTGGCTCTGCTGAGAGACGGTAACGGCATATCTCAGAGCTAGTGAGCCCTCTGACCTTTTTTTTCCAAACATTGGCACACACACACGCACACACACACACACACTGATTGCATGCTTATTTTTAAATGCCAGCTCAGAATATTTCCACCTCTCCTTTCTTCTAGATCTTGTAAGTGTTCTGAAAGAAGCGTCTTGCCCCCCCTCTTCACTCACCATGGACCGCTCAGCGCAGGAACTGTTTCTCAACTTCATGATTGTCCTAATCACTGTTCTTCTGATGTGGCTACTGGTGAAAACTTACCAGGACTGAAGCATGGAGCCACAAGGCAGGAGGAAAGCAGGAGGCGGAGGAAACAAAGGGACAGATGGAGAGACTGTGTTCTTGTTAGATTTCTAAGTACAGCGTTTAGATTTTTTGAGTTTTTTTTAGTCTTTGAAATCATAAGAAGACCTACGCACAGTTCCAGTGCAGATAATACAGATCAGATCATTTTTATCTACCAAAAGCACAAGAACCACGGCATGCATATCACATGAAACTGATGGAGCAAAAATAAAAGCATGCTGTTAAATGTCAATGTTGACATGATGCTTTTCTCCCCTTAATCATCTTAAATGAATCATTTCACATCACTTTCTAACAGCTCGGAAAATGTTTTATTGCAGAAATTATAAGGAGAATATTTGACTAAGCAGGACTCAACATATAGATATCTATTTTCAGTCATTGTTAAATTCAGCACTTAGTATTTGCCTTGTGTTGTGTTGTGTTGTGTTGTGGGATCATGCAGTGCCTAAAATTGTGTTCTCTACTTGTTTTCTTCATCACAAAAAATAATCTGTTACTAAAATAAAACTTTTCACAGAGCTTAACAAGGTTCCTCCACAGGAGGACATGATAAAAAAAATTAGGTGCTTTGGTTAACACAACTATTATGATGGCTTACACGTGATAAACAAAAATAGTCATTTTGGCTCAGGTGTGATGATCTTTGAAGAGGAACACCGATTTTTCTTCTCTTTTGAGATGTTTGCCATCCACAATGTGCAAATGTTTAAAAGCCATAAGGGATCAAATGCAAACATGCACATCCAGTAACATTTTCCTCCAGGTGTTTATGTAAAATGAGTGTTGTGTGGTGGGTATCAGTCTGCATCACCCCATGGGTCTCTGAATCGGTTGAAGCTAATGATCTGACAGTGGAACTCAGTGAGTCCTCTGGGCATGGGCGTCACTTCCTCCCATTGACTCCTGCCGCTGTAGTACACCTGCACAAGTGGCACCAAAACAGGAAATTTGGGGAAAAATGTCTTTCTAATATCAGAGAATATTCTAGTTTTAATTTAGTAAATGTGTGCCTTTAATCTTACTCTTTTGCAAAAAGTACAGAAACTCCGTTGAGGTTTACCTGAACTTCGTCTGTGATCTCGTCCGGTGAATAGTCTCCACCCAGAATGTAGATTCTGTCCCTCATGCCTACAGCTCCAGCGTTGAACCCTGCACATTCAAACGACCCCTCACCCTTCCACACACTGGTTTCTGGGCAGAAACTGTAAACCTGAATAGCAAAAAAAGAAAAGAAAAAAAAGAACAATTCCAGCTTTATATCTAAACTGTCTGACTCATTCATACAAAAAAACTAACAATGAGTGAAACACTGGTCACCTTATAGGTTGACAGATCGCAGAGATGCAGCATATTGTTTATTGACACGGCCTTGACCAGGGTAGCATGGAAAAACTGGCCAAACTCTGCCACCAGGCGGCTCCACTCATCCTGCTGGGCTTCATAGCAGAAGAAGCAGTCAAGTGAAGGATTAAAGGAGTCTGTGATCTCCACCTCAGACCCAAGCGTGTAAATCACACTGCCACAAGCACTGGCCTCTGGGTAGAAGATGGCAGTTGGCAGAGGGCTGACAGAGGACCAGCTCTGAGTCAGAGGATTATAATACTCCACCTTCAACACAAGATGGAAAAGGTACAGATAATGTTCGCCCTCTGCAATCCAAATATTTAACATTGAAAAGCTGTGCTGATCATGGAACCACTGTTATACCTCTAGCAGACTCGGGGCCTCCCCTCTGGTTCCCTCGGTCCGTCCTCCGATGACATAGACCCGGTCCAAGCAGGTCACAGCTGTGTGCATGGTTCTGGGCTTCAGCATGGCTGGTGCAGGCGTGCAGGTTAAGGTCACAGGGCAAAAACACCAAACCTCATCAATTGCATTGTGGTAGGGTTCGGCCACATGGAGGCGGATTGCCCGGCAGCAGTTCCCTCGGCAACCCCCGGTGATAAACATCTTAAAGACGAAGGATACCAGAAAATATGTGTATATATATATATATATCAGTGACGTGTGGTCAGGGGAGGCAGGTGAGGCACCTCACCTGCCATCATGGAAAAATAATGATTCTTGAGAATAGGGACAAAACAGGTCGTATGGATAAAGCAAAAAATTTGAATAAAATATACACAAAATATAATTTTTTCAAATATGTGACTAAACTAACCTGGGTCATGCGAGCACAACAATTTATGTTTTCCAGGTATTTGCTGAATATTTTTTTATTTTAAACATTGTAGTCGGTGGATGATGCCTGTAAAAGCCCTTGTCCAGGAGCAGAACTCAACACATTATAATAGTTTAAAAGAATTAAAGAAATACTAACATTATATATTATGACAATTAAGTATAATATTCATATAAATAATTATAAAAGTATCAATAAATTGAATTAAAAATATTTTTTATATATTTTCCAACTCCATTGAAATTTGTCCTTAGTTTTTGTCAACGTCAGAAATGAAAAGAATGTAAAAAAAAATCAGGCATTATTGGGGGCACCAGAACTTCTGAGGACCCCATGACCACGTCCTTTCTCTTCCTTAGCTAAGAGGGCTAGTAAGCTCTGGTTAGCTTAAGTTATTCTTTAGATTTTGCTTCTTTTCATTCCTAAGTTTTTTGTCACAACCATGATGTGAAAACACCATAAGTGACAATTTACAAAACTTTAGTGAAATTTTGTAAAATAAAAGCTCAATTTTGGTATATTTTAAAGATTTAATGGCCCTGATGAGCTGCAATATGGCCTCCTTCAGAATAACATCATGTAAATTGAGGTATGGGAAAATTAAAACTCATTTTGTCCCTATTTTCAAAAATCCTAATAAAATCATTTATAAAGATATCTTCACCCTGGGGTTTGTACTATAAAGTACCTATTTTTTTAATTTAACCAAATCTGATGTTATTTTTCACTAAAATTGCTGAATTTTTGCATTTTCCCATTCAAATGGTTAGAAGCGAAGCCGGTGAGGCAGCAGCAAGCTGAGCCTCACATGAGATTGCGCAACCTCTCGCTAACAGCACCGGTTACCACTCTATGAGAGCATACTCCTCCTGTCTTTATGTCACCTATAAAATGGTTAAAAACATTTAATGTATGAACAAATTTTCCATAATTTAGCTTATGTATTTAATGTACTGTGTTTTTATTGTCACCAACTGTGTATGTAATGTGTTTCGTAAGGAGCGATCAGAAACAGCAGAGAACAGATTCGAGGTGAGGCAGGCAGTTCTCGTGCCTCATCGCTGGGGGCACTCATGAACTCAGACATTGTGACTCCAGAACTGCAGAGTAAGAGACAGTAACAGCGAGCTAGCCATACACTAGTTTCGCTGATACAGAGAGCAAGAAAGACGTGGTTTTGAGTTGTACTTTAACGGTTTCTCCCATTGCTGTTAAGCACAGCATGAAATTAATAATATCTACATGTCTAAGTTTGATTGAGATAACAAAATTACTCTGCGGTGGCAGCCCAGCGAAGCATCACATGTTAAAGAATAGTCTTTTTGCCCTCCAGCATGTTATGCATGCACAAAATTTTCATATGCAAACAATAACATGCAGGGGTCTAGATTTGTAAATCCAATTATAATTAAGTCGGTGCCTCACCAGCTATGAACCTCACCGCATATCACTTCATAAAGATATATATATATGATTATGATTAAAGATGACTAATCCTAATTTTAAAAAAAAAACATCAAAAATTAGATCACACTCACAGACTAAAACAAACTATGCTCTGAAGAGTACCTTCTCGGCATAGGTGGTCAGGTAAGACCCAGGTGGATCTGGAATGTAAGCTTCCCCCAGCTCTGTCTGCAGCTCTCTCCACTGGTCCGTTTCCAGGCAGTAGCAGAAGGTGTGACGGTTCTGTCCATTCTCCTCTGTCTTATGAATGTAAATGTAGCTCTGAGTGGTTGCAGGCCTCGCATCAGTGAACAGGCCATTGTACTGAGTCTGTCTGCTCTGGGCCTCTGACAGGAGTGTGAGACAGGAGTCATCGCTGCCAAGGAGCGGCTCTGACTCACGCAACTTCTATGACGGTTATATAAACAACATACAATAACGATCAGATGGGAAACTTAATTGGAGGAAAGTCACCAGCTGAGTAAAATGACCAAGAAGCATTGACATAGTTGTTAAAAGTTCTCTAGAATGACAAGTAAAGGAGGTTAAATGCTTGTTTATTTGTCTCGATAAACTTTGGAAACTATTTCCCATTCTTAATGAAGGAAGCAGATATTCAGAACTATGATTTTATGCATCTTTTAAAATGACAGCATTATACCCTGACTACTTTATTTCAGTAGAAAAATGTAAATGTGAACAGAATTTTTCCACTTAAAAACATTGCAAGGCTCCATCCATCTCTCTCTTTTTCTGCTGCCAAAACCCTAATATATGGCTTCATCAATTCACACGTTGAGTACCGCAACAACCTCTTCCAAACCTGCACTATCAACCCATCTCTTTCATCACATTCAATTCAAATTACTCCTCATCTCCTTCAAACATTAATACCGTAACACCTTTACGGTATTAATGAATTTAGTAACAAATGAATGCAAATGCTGTATTCATCAAATATGACTCTAAAGACATGCGACTTTGCAATTTGTTGCCTTTAAATTGGCTTCTGTCTCTTTAAGAAGCTTAAAATGTTTGGGATTATTGTCTTGTTGCAACATTCCATTGTCTCCAATTTTCAACCATCTATCTGTTGATTTGATTTGAAGTGGAGTTAGTTTTCTTCTTTTAATGTTACACATGCTATGAGCTTTTACCACTGATGACAAAACAACAGTCCCACAACATAATGCTCCCACCACCGTGCTTGATATTTGGTACAATGTTCTTAAGTTTGAGAGTTTCAATTTACACATCCAAACATGTATCTGTTTTCTATTTGACAATAAAAGCATTTCCAGATCAAATGTACGCATGATGTGGTGGTTAAATTCTTAACAAAAGCATCTAAATCTTAAAGACAGCATTAAGCAGGAACCACTGTCTCTTTAGCTATGTCCACAGAGACAGTTTTTACCATCAGGGAAGCTGCAGGCAGGTGGTGGAGTCGGGTGAGAGACATCAGCTCTGAAAGCAGCTTCTGTCTCCCTGGAAGATCATGGTGAATCCATCTAAGAAGAGACATCACAGCTGCCTCCTCACTGGGAATGTTCAGAGTGTCTGACCTCAGGCAGGCCTTCAGGACATCTTCCTAAAAACAGCAACAAAAGCTGTAAAAATCATGTCACAACAAGCAAAATACAGATTAATTTTGTGGCACATGATTTCTAGGATAGAAAGAGAAAGAGGAACCTTTCTATTTAAAATATAACTACACAGTCCATGAAGGCTGGATTTAAATTTAAGAATTTTAACAAGTTTCAAATATGTTAAATCACTGTCATATAACTACAACAGGCAGATGGATAGATAGACTAAATTATAGCACAATGTAAAAAGATGAATGCTAATAAAGTGATTTGAAAATAACACAATTTGCCGAATATATGGCTAATGCTATTCTGCTTTAGCAGAAAAGCAGACCCGTGATCACCTGCATGTCCAAGAACTCCTGTGTTTTGGAGAGGTCAGAAAAGTTCCCAACCACAAACTCGTTGGCATTTTGAAGGAGAGAAGCTGAGCCGTATGCCTCCGCCAGGGACATGAGGGCAAGGCAGTTACAGAGATCGATTGTTCCCACAAGGAAGTCACTGCATGCCCTGGACAGGACAGGAACCTGAGGAGACGATGACAATTGAGCTCTGAACGTGATGCGCTGCAGCCTGTAAGACAGAACATCTAATAACTGCATCGTTACCTGCAGGAAAGAGGCGAGCTGGAACAGTATGTCAACGTTGCCATCAGTGATGAGAATCTCCCCAGAGTAGGCAAAATCCAAGAAGGAACCCACAGCCTCAGGGCACTGATTAGCAAGAGTTACTGAGCCATCTCCACGCTCTCGCATGTCAACCTCGAACATGACCCTGAACACAACAGGAGCGCACGCTGTCATTTTAAACTGATCATTAAATGGATACACATAGTGTCTGGTAAAGCGTTAATGCTTGTTGAACTTTTTTGCATTTTATTGTGTTGCTGGGATTTTTGTGGGAAAGACTAACACAAAGTAGTGGAAGGAAAAGTGATGCAGGGTTATTGAAAGTTTACAAATAAAAAAATTGCAAAGTGTCTCATGCTTTTGTTTTAACTCCTTTTACCTTGACGGTCCTAAATAAAATCCTGTTGAACAAATTGCCTTTAGAGCCGCACCAACGGTACCAAAAGGAAAACTTAAATTACTTGCAAGTGATTTCATATTGACTTATCAGGACCGTCGTAACATCAGCGCCTGCAAATATGCATTGATGAATTGCAATGATGCACTGAAAACTGTGTTCCCCAAAACACTTGGAAGGACTTTTACTTGACCAACTTTCCCCACAACCAGTCATCTATCTTGGAAAGTACTTTCAAAATCTAGATGTGCAAAGCCAGTAAACCAATGCAGCGAATATCTTGCAACAGTAATTGTAGCAAAAGGTTGCCCCATAAAGTTTTGGCTCAGGGTACAGAACACATGTGAACAACTAACTGCTCATATTTTGTTTCCTTTTCACAATCATGCATTACTTTATGTTGGTCTGTATCACCTGAAATCCCAGCAGACAGACAAATACCTGAAGAAATCACTGCACGCTGCAAGAACACATCTGTGGCAGGGGAATTCATGCTCCTGGACTACGATGGTGAAGTCAAACAGCAGACCTCGCTCCCTGAACGATCTGAGCACAGCAAGGAGCTGCAGCCCCTGGGACTCGGCCACCCGCAGCTGCGTCCGCCGCTCCTGGACCCCGCTGCATTCTGGCGTAATCCCAGGTTTACTACCAGCAGGGCTACTGCTGTTGGGGGAGGAGGTCAAACTTGTACTGACCCCTCGATGTTCATCCATATTGACAAAATCTGAAATTATTTTTTAAAACATAATTAAACTAGATTTTATGACAAATAATTTTTTTTTTTTAAAGATTGAAACTATATTTAGTAATTTTAAATGTGTGCGTAAGCAAATCATATTTCAAACTTGTTTAGCGGATTTAAAACATGTTAACATATTATAGCGACTTTGGGCCTTACTCGGTATGAATAGAATAACATAAACATAACATAAGGTACAAGCAGCGCACACGACCTCTTCGTACAATATCTCATAACTGAATTCCTGTGGAAAAATACCACAGGCTCATTAATCTAAAGAAGGAAAAGCTTCGCTTACGTTGTCAGCACCTCGGACAGTTCTCTTTTCATGCCGCTCTAACTTCCGGAAACTCAACATCACGCGATGATTCAATAGGACCTTTTATTTTATTTTTTTTATTTTATGTTTTATAATCTGACGTTCTGTTGCTAAAATTTATGCAAGAAAGAGGGTTATTTTTAAATAGATGAACGTTTCACTTGTGTCAGCCGGCGAAAGTTAGCTAAAAACGTTTAGACCAATACATTGCGGTCGGTAAAATTAGAGACCGCGACGGCCGCTGGGAATTGTCGTTCTCTTTAACGAGCAAGTCAACTGACGGTGACCGACAGGAAAACCCTGTGTTTATATTTAACTCGTCTATATATCATTTAAGTTTGCCCTTTAAGCAACCTAAAGAGTTCCCCCCCTAATATGAGAAGTATAAAAAAGTCCCGTTTGCAGTTTGCCACAAGGAATAAGAAATGCATTCATGTATTTTAGGAGTTATAAAAAAATAATAACGTCAGGTGTTTTTATTATTATTATTATTGTTTATTTACTCAACAGCATGAAGAATGTGAAAACCCAAAGTTGCTCTCGAATGCAGCACATTCAGTAATCTGTCAGCTGCATTCTGACTAGTTTATCCTTTACCACTTGATGGCGCTACTTTACTGAGCGCAAAGGTCTATGGAAAAACTACTCTGAACTGCTCCAGTATAAACTTCCGATAATAAATACAGTACTGCAGTTTCATTTGACCACCTGATCTCATCGCTATTTATGGCCGAAAACCAGGCTTCTGATGTTAACACAATAAAACACATTCCGGGCAACGAAATTGTATAGCTACTTTAGAGCAGCATTAATAATATATTAATAACAACAAAAAGGCTAATGACGATAATAATAATAATGCTAATAATTTTCTAGTAGTGTATTTTATGCATTACAAATTGATCACTTTAATAACTCTTGCGTATATTTAGTCGAAATCTTTTTCTCGCAGCTTTTTTAATGAACTATAGAATACATTGATAAGATAATATCAACCTATTAGACACCATCCAGGTTTTTCGTTATCGGTGGGTCGCGCCCCCTCCTCTCCCCTCCCTCCCTCCCTCCCGGCAGTGCATCCCCATCCCCCACACACCGTGGCCGTCTCTCCGGGTGAAAGCTGTCTTCCCAGCGCTACTGGCCCGACAAAAACGTTGCTGTAGCAGAGCCAGTCCGCAGCGAACCGAAGCTCAGCAGACCCACGAGAGACAGAAAACACACACGCACAGAGAGTCTTTTACTGTTCCGCCGAGTGGTTTTGGTAAGTTTAAGTGCACGGCTTATTGTAGACGGGAAGAATGTGTAATGTGTCGACTTTTTAAGTTCCCCCCCCCCCCTGTTTTTCCTCTCTCCTCCGTATCCCTTTCAATTGTCCTCCGTAAGGAAGTAGCGGGCTATGCTAGGCTAAACGGCTAGCTGAAATAGCGGGATCAAACGCTTGGCGAATCGATTGGGGCTTTTCACTTTCAGTTGTTCCGAGACCAAGGTTTATGGTTGCCACCTTCTTCCCCTGCGAAGCTACCGTTGCCGGTTTCTATTGTCGTTTTCTAATATTCCCTCCTCCCCCCCCGGCTAGGTTGCTAATTAGCGTTTTGAGCAGATGGATGCGGGGATGCAGCGACTGGGCTAGCGCTTGTCTTTTCAGTCTAGCTTTTATGCTAAGCTAACGCTAGTATTATATGACTCGCACGGTTTCCTGCGTGGACTGCTTCGGAGTGGGTTGGATCGCCATTCCAGCGGTAGCCAATCTAGTGATAATTGGCAAGATGGCATCTCGTGGTTGTTATCCAGAAATCGGTGGATTTTTCAAAATGGTGTCTTAAGCTTGTTTGAGTGTGACCATTTTTGTCCAACCGTTGCTGTTTGGGCTTCTCTTTGCTATTCCTGGTATGCAGCACACCGCCAGCGCATGCCACGCTCCGACATATAAACATGTAAACCACTGATGAGGTGGTAAACACAAATGTTTGCAAGCTACCCCGTGTCTCCCCCCCGGGCTACAGGCTTTGTTTCTTATAAATAGTGTTTGATTTACGGCTTTCTAATGTCTCTGCGGGCTCAGATCCGTTTAGTTTAAACTGTAAGCTGCAGAGGTTCATGACTGCAGACTGAATTTCTAGCTGTTTTCACCAAAACGCATCATTTGGACATGCTTTGTATGCAGAAGATGAGGCTTAAAAGAAACGAGCATTTCAACACTTGTACACTTTTCGTGTCAGGGCTCGTTTAAAAAAAAAAAAGAGAGACCGCAGAAATTTCAACATGGGTAGTTTCATTTTTAGTAATGTGAGATTCTTCCCCTGCTTTGACACGAGTCTGCTTTAAGATTCCCTCACACACGTGTGCAAACACACCAAGTCACCTGGGATTTCTCAGTTTAAAAAAAATATTTATTTAGACAGATTAAACAGTGGACTGTTGAGTTACATTTTAATGACTTTTGGAAACGTATTCATGTCAGTTCACTAGGGCTGTAGTGATACAATAATCTCACAATACGATACACAATATCCTGCCCACAATACGATATATATTGCGATATTCAGCCAACGATACAATTCAATACAGTTTTGCGATTTTCTGAAAGATTTTAGAGGGACAGAGTGATTTTGGTGACATTTTGTGACTGTTATAGAGTTGGACTGAATTAATTTAACTGAAAACTGATTAAAAGCACCAACTACACAATACCTGCCTCTGGTTGGACACAGACTTAAAGTCAACAACTGGACAAAATGAATCAAAGAAGTGGTGAGAAAACATGTTTCTTTTAATTGAAACAGTAAAAACTGTAGCTTACATGCATTTGTAAAGTAAATAAAGTGAACCAAGTACCTGCTCTGAATAGTTTGATACCTTTTAATTCTTAACATCTGAAGGAATCACTCTAAGCCTGATGACCTGATGCGAAGCAAGCAGTGATTGAGCAAAGTGACAGTTGGATGTTACGATACTTGCAGATGAATATCAATTTTTTATCAGATTTGCCATCAGTGTTAATTGAATAAAATTGATCTTCTTTGCCGGGCTCGTCTGATTCTCACTGAGCAATAACACTGATTTAAAAATACCACAATGTTGCATTCAAGCGTTAAACGTACTATGAGAATTCGAAGACAGCTGAGCTCAATATTTCATTAACTGTCGATTGCGATTAACCACATTTTTCCTCCGATTTCTCCATAATTACAGCATCTCCACATCTCTCCCTGGGCTGTCCGGTCTGGATCACTAAGACATTTATCAGGTGTGGGCATTAGGTGCAGTGAAAGTTCAGCCAGGTCCCAATCAATTATCAAGTACACATTACGATTACCAAGTAAAATTGTTATGCATTCCACCTGAAACGCTAACACCAACCAAGTGTTGTGCTCAAATGGTTCTTTCCGGTTGAAGTGCTGCATACACAGATATTTTGATTTAATACATTGTGCCACTCTAAAATCTAAGAGTAACAACAAGATGACCATTATTGAGAAAGATTGTGAAATAACCTGACTAATACTGTTCTGATATTATGATATCGTCTGGTTAATTAGTTAGTTTTTTTGGTTGGGTGATCTACTGACAAGTGGATTAGGCTTCCTAAAGCCAGCTGATTTGCAGTGCATACTTAAGCATCTTGAGAGATATGTTAAACCATATAACATGAAATTTGATTTTCTTTTTTTTAGTCTTCTTAACGTTCCGGGCAAGCAGCTTTGACCTTTGCCTATCTCTCTCTTTTCTTTTTTTTGTATTAAGGAATTACTTTTGTACCAAATAGTAACAACATTTAGTTCAGGAATCCATTTACTCTTGAATTTGTGTATGAATTTGATTAGTACTCGGCGGTGTCTGCTTTTTCTTCTTTTTTTTTATTCGTAAAATAAAATCTCTTCATCGTGAGTGCCAGAAGTTAATTAATTCAACTTGATAGACAAACGACGGCAGGCTAATTCGATAGCTCTTCCTCAGAATTGATTAAAAGTAAATGAAACGCAACAGTATTGCTTCTTTCTTGGAAATCGACTTTATCCATTTTTTCTGAGAAGGTGGCGCAGTCAATAAAAAGGCTGGTATATGTGTTTTATGCTTGAAGGTGATGAAGTGGTTGATTTCAATTCCATCATCACCCTAAGGTGACCCCCTTTCGCCCGCACGAGAAAAAAAGGGGGTGGGAGGTACGTGTGTGTGTGGACTTGTGTTTGAATGGTTGGTGGGATGGACAATGTAGCCGTAAAAATGTCGGGCCATTGAAAGATGCAGTCGCTTCATGTTTTGGCAATCAGTGGCTCTCTTATAGACTTCATCCCCTATTCTCTGTGCGATTTGAACAATTTAGTGATTTACTCATTACTGGTTAGTAAATAAACAGATGGCGCTGAGCTAAATTACGCTTCCCTCTGGTTCACCTTGTCCAACTCGCAGTCACTCAACCTAATCTTTTTTTTTTTTTAAAGCTGCCAGATGGGAGAGTCTGCATTGTTCTACACTTGGTTAAGAACTGCTATTGAATTTTACTGAAATTGTTTGTTGTGCTTTATTGCTTGAAATGGAATATGTAGGAAAATGATAAAAAAGGAACAAAGGAATGTGATCGTTTAATATTTTGGCTTTATATGTTTTAGGGGACATACAGAGATGGCAAATTTAAGACATGCGTTCTTAACTGGTTTAGAATCACATACATTTTCCACACTAAAAACTCAGGCGACGTCTAACTTTAAAAATCAAATTTCTTTTTTTTATATACATCAAGGAAAGTTGATGCATTTTTTTTTTAAGAAAAGTCAGGTCTGACTGATATCTAATTATTTCTACCTTTCTGAACTAGAAATAATTAGCCATCTATGAGTTGATTGCAACTCATTACTTTTGAATGATTTCCAAATAAATATGTCAATACTGCTATTACTGAAAAAGGGTGAAAGTAAGGCAATTTACCCATTTTCATACAGAAAATATTTTTGCAAAGTATTTTCGATCCGTGGGAAAATAAAACTTTGTGACATCATAGATGTCTGTACAATAATAAGCTTTAATATTGGTTGATTGATGATCACTCGTTTGACCCGTGAAACTAATCTTTTCTATCATCACAAGTTTCTGGGAGAGGACTACCAGTAGTTAGCCTGCTGATGCCAACTTTGCAACTTTTCTGCTGTATTTTGTACAGCAGAAAAGTTGCAACATCAGTCAGGTATTTTAAATATTGGTGATCAGCCAGAAAACTGAAATCGGTGCACTCTTATTTTCTTTCAGTAACAACCATAATAAGTTACTCCTGCTGCTGCTTGCAGGAGAGCGAGCTGCTGCCATTGAAAATAAATTCAGCACGTTTAAGGAAACACGGACATCCTTGCCTGCTTTCCATCTGTTTTTCTGTTCTGTCTGCTGCCGTGAGCCAGGGTGTCGTTGACGGAGTAGAAGTGCGTGTTTTGGAGGTTTTCGTCACATTTGCTCTTGTTTGAAGAGGGATTATTAGTGGGATAAAATGATCTATTGTGATTAATCAATTAACTATCAACTAATTTAGTATTTGATTAATCTTCAAGTGGAGTATATAGACTCTAAAAAAACATTTGGAGAAAGAACACAATCAGAGCAGTAATTAAGACAAAACTGCACAAAGTGTTGCATTTAAGATTTTAAAAAACCCTTTGTAAATATTTTACTCAGAATTTTATTGTAATGCATTTCTAATATTGTATAAAAAATATTTAGTTTGTTAAATAAAAAATCTCAGTTTTATCTGATTATTCATCTCAATCATCATTAACTAAAATAATCACTAGTTGTAGCTCTACGATGCACTTATTTGTATGAACCTACAGTATTCGGCCACTGAGGAAAGTCTTTTGTTGATCACATTTTTTTTCTATGTAATTTAAATTAACACAGTCTCCTCCCATCTTTCCAACAGTTTGTTCAGTCTCTGAGATTTAATGCAGTAAAATATTTATGTAAATTATCTGTTTCTGCAAAGTGTGGCAGAAGCAGCAATTGAAAAACAATATCCTACTTAAGACCTCACATAAATAAGCAATCATCAATTAGCTGTTTACTGTTTTAATTCATTTTTAAAATTTCAATCCAATCTTAAGAAATGTTAAGTGGGGCAAGGTTTGTTTCTCAAACACCCTCCGCCCCCCCCCAAAAAAACGGCTGATTAAAAATCAAACATGTTTGAAGATGCACCACAAGACCAACCCCCTCTCCCCTCCTTCCAAAACGCAAATGACGCAATTAATCAGTTGTTTTCATCCGCCCAGTTTTACTTATTGGATCAGTAAATATATTTCAAAATAAGCACCAACCTGATCTGATACTTTATTGTCGATAAATTCTGCCATCCCCCACCCCATTCATCAGTTTTATCTAGAGAAAGATCGATCAAACCAATTTCCAAACTCTGGTTTTTGATAAGCTCTGTCTTGCCAATAGTATTGACTGATTCTGATTTTCCTTTGAGAAGGATGACGAAGCAAATGACAGCACACAATCCAGTCAATGACTTGGACCATTATTATTATTATTATTATTATTATTACTACCAATGGAAAGGATACTGTAAGACTTTAAAAGGTTTTCTAAAGTCCAGAGTGCGGTATGTATGCTGACGGTTTTGTGAAAGTTTGAATGAAATTGTCTCTCACTTCACTTTCTGTCTCTACTTCATGAAATAGATGGTTGTCTCTTCAGACTGGAGCGTACGACTGGAGCGTACGGTTGGCCCTGCCAACCGTAGGCCAACTGAAACCCACAGATACAATTCTGGTGGTTCAAGCTAGAAACCAATAAGCAAGACTATTCTGAAGGTGGCAAACAGCCGTGAACTTACTTAGCTTTATATGCGAGACATCTTGTGGCTGCTCGAGGCTGACTCATGTTTCTTCTTTCTGCATCAAGTGAGGACAAAAGCACGTTTTAAAATCCTCCATGCACTTACAAAGTGCTAGGTCGTAATGTATTTATAAATCATCCCCACTGTTCCTTTCGCTGTCTTGTCTTTGTGTCTGTTATGATGGATCTGCGTTTGATGGACAATGGAAAAGTGATACGTAGTTGCTGAAGTTATTTTATATTTTAATTTCATTTTGAAGCAGTGATACTACAATGATACAAAAATGGAAACCAGTAACCATTTCATCCCTAAAATGAGCTAGATGAGGAAGTTAAGGAAGAGGAGGAAAACAATACTGATACATTTGAGTAAGACTGTCCCTGTAGATAACAGCCTCTTTGCTTTGGTACATTTTTAACACATTCTAACCTTTTGTAATCTATGAACAGTTTATTGCCCTCTTCTAACTTTAATGTTGAAGAAAGTTTCTGATTATTATCTGAGGATTTTTTTGGGGGTGCTTCTCCTCTCTACTGTTCTAATGGCCATTGTGTTTTGTGACAATCTGATGTAGTTGTCATTTTACCTCTGGAAAAACTAAAGCAGTCAACATTTAATGATTTTTAGGTTTAACACGATCAATTTCTTTCTTTAGAAAGACGTGCAACATCCGTAAGAAAATGTGATTTTAAAAAAATATTTTTTATAAGAAGCTGTCCTATGATGCCACATCAGAATGTTGTCCTGAAAATGTGATAACATTGCTCCAAGGAAATATTCATCTGGTTTGATCCACTTGTTGTTTTACTCATTGTTCAATTACTCTCCAGAAGAAATGAACAAATTATAAATACATTTATCAATGTGAGAATTTCTAAATAATAAAGGATTTGTTTGTATCTTAATGGCTCTTAGAGAGTAAGATGTTTTTCTTGATAACTATGTATTGATATTGTAAATATAAGAATAAGCACAAAAAAAATCAGCTTTTTAGCATAATCTCCCCCTCACTGTTTACCTTTTCACCACTGACTGGCATTTTATAGTGGATGAATGATATAAACATCTTTTAAGTCTCTTAGCTGGTTGAAATCCATCCAGCCTTCTTTGTTGTCTGCTGGCTAATGACTGCAAGGATAGCTTTGTTGTACACGTCCAGGTTTTTGTTGCCAGTTAGCAGCATGCTTTCATAATCAAATGATCATATTTAATCCAAAGCGGTGTGAGAGCAACCACATTTAAATTTTCTGACAGACGTCACACGTAGAAGAATCAATGCATCGTCATAAAAAATGATGAAAGTGCTTTTCTGTCTCGATATATCTTAATAACACAGTTACAGAAGATGTAATTATTCTTTACAGTAATGTAGAATAGTAATCAAGGACCACAGCGGGGATGAGGAGCAACGTAGACAGACTATGCATCACGCTTAATGGTGCGAGTGCTATGTGTGCATTATTCCTGTCCTGAGTGAAACGGCGCAGAGATGTCGGTTTAATCCAGGAATGCAGACCCCAGGAGGTGTGTGAGGGATGAGATGATGAGAGGAGAATAGAATGAGAGGAAGCCAGATCGTAGAGAAGTGGGAGGCAGTGTCCTAGATTGAAAATAGCCCAGAAGTGTTCAGAGGTCCTTGTTACGGGGCAGGTCTGACTGCGTGAGAAGGAAGAACGGATTTATCAGGGAATTTTATCACACGCAGTGGATTTAGTCTTAGATGTGTTTGTGCACAGCTGTAATGTAGGCGATCAGAAGCACACAGAGTCTGAGCTGCAAGTCTGTCTTGTGGTGTTTGCCAATTCAGCTGATGTTTAGTAATGTAAACATCAGCTGAATTTACATTAGCTCATTTAACCAGCGACCCAATTTTCCCTTTATCGACTCAGATAGAGGAAAATGCAAGCCAAATTTTGAAGAAAAAAAAAAAATCAATAATCGACAGCTAAATATATCGACCATTTTCAGTCAAAAAATACGTGAATCGATATCAAGGATTTTATCCTTTTGTCTTGGTGATTATCAGATTAAGTCAGATAAAGTCTAGGGAGATGTGTTTTGATTCATAAATGGCAGTGATTTAGTAAATCCTTCATTTCTGTTTAATTTAAAACTGCAACTTGTGTTCTAGTCTTTGAAATAAAATTGTTGATCGGAAATTAGTGTTAGATCAGACCTAAAAAAAGAACAAAAGAAGCTTCTATTGACTGGGAAAACTGTCAGTACAAAATAAATCACGTTTTTCATTTTTAGTTTGGCCTGTTCTAACTGAACACGCCTAAAAACAAAAAAAAGCTCCACCAAATTGACCAAAACCTACATTATTGTTTACCAGAACTGCATTGATACACTGCTCAATATCAAGGCACAATGGATTATGCTCTCCAAGCATGTCTTTAGATTATTACATCTCCCGTTCTTTTCTCATGTAATTCAAGTAAAACGCTTTTCTTTTTTTTTTGGAGGGCTGAACATATAAAAAAGGCTTTCAGTTCTATTCTCTCTCCCCATGTGGGAGTGTGATAACGCCCACCGGTTTTGATTTGTTGCTTAAAGAGTAGATGCCTGGTGAGGTATTATGTGGGTGGATAGAGTCGATGTGGGGGTTGTGTTGAATTGTATTTGTTCTTCAGGACTAGATTTCTTTTGTGTGTTTTTTTTTTGTTTTTTTTGCGATTATTCCCGCCTCATATTTTTTACCTTCTCGCTTCCCCTTGAGAGGCTCCTTCTTTTTTTTAATGTACTGAATCAGTCATTAATATTTCTGTTGCTGAACTGTGGGTTTATTTAGTTTTATATCCGCAGATTACGTTCAGACTCATCAGCTTTACAGATACGCATGGTATTGAGTTACACATACGTTTTAGTTGTGTTGTTCTACTGAGGGCCTTCAGGCTACAGGCCTGTGAGCTGAGCCCAAATGAAGTCCCTCTAATAGAGTTTGAGCTGAACAAAGTACTGAAGAATAACCCTGGTAAAGTCTGGTGGCGGGACGGTGTCCTTAATAGAATCCTTGACATGTCGGTGAGTTTGTAAGGCGAATGCATGCAAAAAGCTTTCCTGCTCTACCTAAATGTCATTACTATACCAACCTGGGTTAATAATGGCTTCAAAATTAAAACAACTATTTATTTCTTGAACAATATGAGGTTGTTGGTCATCCAGATACGAATGCCTATTTTTATGCCTGTGATCTCAGTACTGAACAGTTTTCTTTCTGGACTGTAAACTTTTATTGCCTGGATACAAGAGGGAAAAAAGCGATACCTGAATATAATACAATACCAGAACTGCTGGTTAAATTACAGCTTGACACTGGAGAGAAGATTTGTCTTGTTGGAAGAACGTTTTTACGACAATTGAACAAAGATTTTTAAGTAAGTTGCCAACGGGGCATTTTCTTCTAACAACTGTAGGATAAGAACAAGAGAAACATGTGAATTTTCAATGAAAATTGTATAGAAAAGATAAGAATGGCCTTTCTTGGAAAAATTCAGGTGCAACAGCAGCAGCAGCTTTATAAGTTCATACAAAAAACTTCCTAAAGTGTTAAAAATATACAGAGAACAATAACAACAATAATCGTTACATATACTGTAAAAGTCGTAACATAAACATGAAATTCATTTTTAAAAGCATGTCAATAGTAAATTTGAAAGCAAGTTATTTCCACATGTTGCACATCTGGCTCACCAATTTCTTAATGAGTGATTCCAGAGGGAAAGGATTGAGACGACGCTTTAAGTTTCATGGGTTTAACAAACCCCCAAGATGGGGACACACTGTATTACTATTATTTTTTTATTTTATACCACATCTTACACCAGTTCTAGTTGTGGTCAGTGTAAGAGTGAGTCGGCTCTAAACATCTGCTAGTGAGTTGTGGCGAAGACTTAAGTTTGCAAGCGGTCCGCCTTCAGCGGCAGGCAGCCTAGTGTTTGATTCGACTTTTCTAAATCTGAAAGCAGTACTTTGAACTGACCACTGGCCAAACAGCAAATGTATTCTGATGTCGTAAACAACTTTAAGATGTAGTTTGAAAAGATGTTTCTTTTCAGTTAAGTAGTTTGTTTAGGAGATTGTAATAGGTTTATTGGTACTCAACAGCCATTACCGGCTTTTTCCCCTTTGCATGATGCAAACAGAAAACTTAACCATTTCTCACTTTTTTCCTGTGAGTAATCGACAAGCAACAAAACTCATTGGTTTACTTAGATTTTATAGCTCTTGGGCAGAAAGATTTTTTTTCCTTTCTTTTTCTTAATTCTAGCCAAACAAATACCGTAGTTGCTTGAGATAACACCGCAACGTTTGCGTGCAAAGCAAAACAAATTAGGATCAGAAGAAGAATCTAAAGAAATGTCAGGCTGCAAACTGGAACTAGTGCTGCGAATTAGCTGTTGCTATTGCACCATGATGCTAACATGGGACTGCTGTTTCATTCAGTTTGTCTATGTAAATGTGTGTCTGTCCCTATCAAATAAACTTTAATAAAAACAACAGATCGTAGAAGGAAATCTGTATTTACACCACAAACCTCTTTTGTAGGGTTGCGACGATTTATCGCCGCCGATTCCCTTAATTTCGGGGGGATCGGCCAATACACACAATCTTATCTACCTTTGTCTAAAAATTAGCTGCTGTCCTATTTTACTCTCTGGGGAGATGAGAGGTTTGATTGACACCAGGCCCACCAGGTCAAGTTTGCAGTTAGCAATAGTCACCTCACTGTTGCCAACTCGGTGACTTTTGATATCTAGTGACATTTCACAAACATAAATTGGTACCAGCCAAAATCAGAATCGGTCGGTCAGGCTTTTTAAAATCATCACAGATTGATAATCTGTGATGTGCCTGAAAAGTGCAATTGGTGCACCACTGAACTTTGCTGGACAGTGATTTTTCGCACTTCAAGACAAACTCTGTTTGTCTGTTGGCGTTATACAAGACTTGTCTGCAACTGTACTACGCTAAACCTGTGTAGACATGGGTGATATTTAAAAAAAACTATATTGAAAAAGCCAATTTTTTTAATCACATTTCCACAAGAAAAAAAAAAAATCTAATACTGACCCGCGAATAGGTGGTCCACTGCATTTAATCGGGAGAAGGGATTGTTTTATATTTTTCTAGCTATCCTGCGAGCCACAGAGTTGCATGTTAAATGGAAAGAAACGCTGTGTTTGCCTTTGTTTCTACAAATACACAATAATCCCTTCTGCCTTTCCGCTGTGAATGATCTGTGTAAAATGGTCTTATCTGGCTGCAGCACAGAAGTTTTACTGGTTTAAAAAAAAGAGAGCTTTTTATGAGTAGAGACCTGTTCGTCACCCTCCCCCTCCTCTTAAAAAAAGAAAACGCAGTGAGTTACGGTTGGACTCTCCCACTCAACACATGTGTTTCTGTTGTCCTCCGTTCCGCACATACTCGCTCATTAAAAGCATTGTGGAGGCCCTCTTGTTCTCACCCTTTCTCTTTTTTTTCCCCCTTCACCTTTCTCTGCAGTCCAACTCACTGAATCAGACGAACACACCCGAGTCTCGCTGCTCTATTCATGCACAGCTGTAATTGGGTTCGTATGTGTTGGGAAGAGAAGACCTCTGGGTCTGTGTAGCCACCTGTCCTTGTGTTAATGGGCTTTGTTGCCTCACTCAAAGTTTTTATATTTTTGTCTGAGAAATAACACTATTAATGTGATGACCAGATCAGATCAGACCTCTTGGCTGTTGTGACTTTCTATTAGTTTTGTTGGAAGCCTTATCATTTACCGTTCCAGGAACAAAATAAGGAAATCTTAAGCCTTGACTTGTTAGCTGAAGACGATAGAAGGGGACCGTTTTACCACTTTGTTCATAACTGTGATGACCAGATCCATAGCTGTTGCTTGGTTATGAGTGTCCCAAGTGAGGTAGAAGTATGGGGTTTTGAAGTTTATGGATTATTGTAGTACACTTATTTCTTCACTATTGAACGTAATCAGACAATTTTAATGTATTGTGCCAAAAATATGTCAATCGTGGCATATGTGCCATGTTTTTAACTTGTTTAAATGAGTGAGAGGCTGTGGCGCTGTGCAGCTCTCATCTGGTTGAGGAGAAACTCTAGTTCTTCACGCTGTTGTCCTGGATTTGATTCCTGGTCACATGTCTTCCCCTCCTCTCTATCCTTTCAGATTACTGATCAGCAAAGGCTAAAAAATATGCAAGAGGCTGCTGTGTGTTTTTTTTTTTTTTTTTTTTTTTATTCAGTCAAGTGACCTAGCAAAATTAATATATTTAGTTCTTTTCTGTCAAGTTACAGTTACGATTTTTCTCATGATTCCATCAGGTAAAAGGTCAAAGAGCATTTCTAAACAGATTTTAATCGGTTTGCACAATGGTGTCAAAACGTTTCAAGTGCAATTGAAATTCGGATGACAAAACACTAAAGACTTCAAGTGCTGCATCTCAGACTGTTCTAAAGATGAAAACCTTGTATTATGATTGCTATAGCAAATTCATCCAAGTTATTAGTTTAACTATAAGTAAGATGATACTATGAGCTGTTGTAATTAGATTCATAGAGCTCAATTTGGAGTTACTACAATGGTATGTTTTCATACTGATTGTACATTGTTTTGGCCTGGAAAAAATAAAATGAAAAATACAGATAAAATCCTCTAGTCTATTAAATCACACAAACAAAGCCTTAAGCAGACAAGTCAGGCCACCATGAAAAGCCCAAATGTCCAGCTGAATGTTAGCAGAAGCATCAGCCCTCAGTCAGCTAGTGGTAGGTAGAACAGAAGAGGTCTGGTGGTTTCGTTGTGGTTGTTTTATCATGCTGTTGGACAAAACCTCGTTTGAGCATTTATAAAGTCCAAAGCTGCACTAAACGCCCAGGTCCCTGTGGTGCCAGAAACATACCTGTTATATGTTTACTGCCTTCTGCTTTAAGCTGGAACAACACATCTGAAATGATCATAAACAATCCCAAAATGACCAATTTGTAATATGCATCATTTTAATTTGGTAAGTCAGTACTTGATGATTAAAAAAAATGCAATTGACTTTTGCCAAGGATTTGGTGTATTTTTCTCAATCTGTATCATTGGCCATAAAATGTGAAACCGTATAAAAGTTACGTTTATGCATTACTCTACACATGAACATTTTAGTATCCTCAAGTCGAGGGCAAACCAGAGCTGTCCAGAACTACAGCTTTTAGTTTGACTTTGGAAGCATTTGCATGTAGAAAACACAGATTAATGAAGGCGGGGAAAGTAAACGATGAGTTTAACAAAGAAGAGCCGCTCGGGGGGGGAGATGAAACGTGGGAGGCTGAGCAGAGATAGAGGAAGGAATTAAATTACAAATGATGCAGTAGATTAATGAGGATTGTACTGCGAGATGTGTCGAAGCAGGTTAATCATCTCCCCTGAGACATAATTTCAGTGTGAGACACCAGTTTAAGAGGCAAAATAGAGCTGGTGTGTTAACACTCTTGTTTTACAAGAGCACTGGCACACAAGTTTGCATTTTGGGGCTTGTATTCAGGGGTTTTCCACCAAAAATAATACCCTTTAAAAAAAACAGCTCAACACATTTTAGTGCTTTTCATATACTAGTGTTTTGGGAATTGATGCTGGCATTTCAGGACTTCTATGATACACATTAGTGTCATGTGTATCAAGTGTCATGTGTATCAAATGACACTAATGCGGATTTGTTCTAATTAATCGACTTTAAAGCACAAGCCGAGGAAATAGCTCAAAGAATAGACTTTAAAATAGTTCAGGAATTATTGAACAAGTTGGCACCAAAGTGCGTTGAAGACCTGTTGTTGTTGTCTGAACCTTCCAGACCACTGAGGTCTTTTGGTTCTGGTCTACTCTGCAGAACCAGAACCAAACGTGGAGAAGGAGCACTCAGTTTTTATGCTCCAATAATCTGGAACAACTTCCAGAAAACTGTAAAGATGCTGAAATGCTGAGTTTATTTAAATCAGAGAACGCACCTGTTTAGAGTTGCTTTTGATTAGTTATAAGTGGACCCATTGATCAACATGTTGGATGTGTATTTGCTTGATTTGACAAAACGTAATGTTTGTTGCTTGTTTCATAATTAGCAACTGTACCATGTTTTTATGGCGTAAAGCTCTTTGATGCATCTGGCTGCTGAAACATCCTTTACAAATAAACTTGACTTGAGGGTGGACCGGTTAATTTTCATTTGATTCAGTTTAAAAATGCGTTTTTATAAAGTGAGAAACCATTGACTGAATACTCCTGTTTTTCATAAGGAGCTGCTGGGGTTTGTGGTGTTAACCACAGGATACTCAGCACCTCTCATACGCAGCAAATGACAGAGCTGCTTTTTACAAGTACACTTCAAACGCCACGTCCCGTCTGTCTCGAATAAAACACACATTTCACACACACACACACACACACACACACACACACACACACACACACACACACACACACATATGCATTCCCTTCTTTTTAAATTTTTTTTATTATTATTTAGAATCCTTCAGTCCTTGCTCAGCGCCTTCCTTCAGCCTTGGTGTGCTGTGTTTTGTTTAGTTGTTGTGCTTGCTGTCACCTGCCTGCTCACTGGGTTCGTTGTGCTTTTTCATGGGCTGGTTTCCGTGTTTGTATCGCCGCTTGTGTTTCTTGTTAAATACAGCACGTTTCATGTGTGTATACTCATACATAGTCATGGGTTGCTATCACTTTGATCCACATCTTATAGGTTTTTACAAGTAGCAACTGAGGAGACGGTTTTGGACCAGTCGTTATTAGCCGTTACCGTTAACTCTTCACTCAGAAAGGCACTCAGCTCTGCTGCTCTCACTAACCATTTACCGTTGCACTGGTGCTTGCTTTTTTTTTTTTTTTACCCCCGTTTTCCTTTGCTGTTTTATTATTTTTTTTAATATAATTTCACTATATTTTCCTGTGTTCATTGTAATCATGACCTCTCGCTGTTTTAATTTCAGATTTGCATATCCACTTCCACTCCTCCCTCATTTGCATACAGCAAGAATGGCGAGCGGGCATCCCACAGACAAATTCAGTTTCATGTATCAACCAGACACGCACAAGAGGTACGGGGCACGCATGAACACACACTCACATTCTCGCTAAAACACTTTCAGAATGCCCAAATCCATCATCGGCAGGTAAGTTGGACAAAACTGAGGCGAAGTTTTTTTGTTTTTGTTTTTTTTTTCTTTTATCTTTTTTTTTTTTTTGCAGGGCATGCAGCATTAACAACACCTTTACCCTGAGCCGGTTCTAGCACCTGAGTCCATTAATAGATTGCTCCATCCCCCCCCCCCTTCCAGTTGTGAATGTCTGGCTGCGTGGCGCATTCAAGACCACACAGAAGATGCTAGTTCTCAATAAATCCACACCTTCTTGTGCTTTCCAGCCAGTACTTGTGCTCCGTGTCATTTCAATAGTCTGAGTGTATTCTTACTTTGAGCCTACATAAGGGCGATGATTCACAGGGCTTGATGACTTTCAGATTTATTCATTTTTTCCTCTTTGTGCCGAATCCCTTAGACAAATGTAATGTTAACAATATGTGTGTTTTTCATCAACTGACATGAATTACATGAATTTTCCTTTTTCTATTTCAACCCTCTTCCCTCTGTTCCCCCCACCCCCCACCCCTCCTGTGTTTCTTCTTAGTAAAAGCAGGTTATCTTCAGCCATGAATCCAGTCTACAGTCCAGTTCAGCCTGGCACTCCTTATGGAAACCCCAAGAACATGGCCTTCACAGGTGAGGCACGCATCCACTTATGTCTGGAATATAATGGAGACAAGTATAGAATTAGAGTGAAGGGGAAGTATAATGTAAAATTTACTCTATATCGCATCACAAATGAGAGCTGCAGCTTCCAAACCTCGGCCTCACAGAGCCCCCCCTCCCCACGGCTCCCACTCCCAGCTCCTTCAAACTAGCCAGCAGGAATTAGCAAACACTGCACATCTGCTGAACTCACTATTTGATATACACATCATATTTGATATATACAGCATTTCTTTAACAACTGAAGGTAACATAATTAGTTGATTGTGCTATAAAATGGCACTGTAGGTGGAAAACACATAATACCGTCCTTTTAACGCATTTTATGTTCCATTTGAAAAGAGGTATCCTCTTATCTAAAGATACTTTCCACCTGTTTCTGTTTTTGTCTGTTTGGCTGTCCATCAATCTATAATGCATACATGAGTCATTCATCCATTTACTGTACATGGGTCACTTTTAACATTAGGTTTGTTAGTATATATTCAACTAATCTGTTCAAGTTATGCTGATTGAAATTATTTCATTTCCCCCTGTTGTTGTGGGCTCACTTTCTGTTATCAATGACAGTACATGATTCACCCTGATAAACCCCAACAGTTAATTAAAATTAGCCTAAAATGTAGTTTGTTATTGAGAGCACCTTTTCTCTGACTGTAAAACGAGATAAATTCAGGTTTTTAATTTGCCATATAATCAAACAGGGAAACTGCAAAACAACTAGTTGGAGCCAGACTGGGTCTATTCTACACTAAATAATTTATATTTTCAAAAGCACAATAAGATGTTTAAAAAGAATCACAAATTGTTTAAAAGATGGTCAAATAAGTAAATAGGTATTTTAACAGTACGTAGGCTGGTACTGGTAACTGTATTTCATATTTTGTTCCCACCCAAAATATGAGATAATTTGGGTATGAAATAAATAAGGTACGATAACCTTGACTAATAGTAAACCATTTTGATCACTTTGATGTCGATTGTGATTATGTGGGAACACATGTAGAGCTTAAGCAGTACAAGTACTGTCAGGTAGAGAACATAAAATAGCTGACAGTGAGTAAAAACTTTCATGAGTACATAAGCGGGTGTGTTTTTTTTTACAATTTCCTTCAGCTAAAGACAAATGGTGAAAACTTCAAATCTGTTTACTGAATTTTGAAACCGTTTCAAATTAAATGTTTATTGCAACAAGCTGTAACAAGCCAGTAGCTGGTTAATTAGTCTACCTATTTGCAATCCTTGCACTGTTCTTGGTGTTTTTACTTCTTTAACCCTTCCATTCTTCATTTCCTTTCTCGTGCTGCAGTTTCCTACCTTTTCTGTTTTCTTTCTGTGTCCTCCCTATCATTCCCTCCTTCCTTATTGTTTTTTAAATTCTGAACTCTTTTCGTTCATTCTTCCTTGCTTTGTTTCAGTCCCCCCTGGTATTTTAGAATTTAAAATGAAGATCTCTGAAAAGTTGAGCATCAAGTCTATATTTTTACATGAAAGAAACTATGTGCTCAGCAGTCTGATCAGTCTTGTGTGTGTTAATTAGAGTTGATGAGCCACAGCTGTCCTGGTGTCTTTTCAGCAGAGATGATGATGAACAAACTAGTTTGCTGGTCAGATTCCCCCAGAAGCCAATTCTTGATTAAATAAACATTACGAAGTTGTCATTTATGACTCAAAATATTTTATATCCCTCTATTACCTGTTTAAAAGGGAAATTGCAAAAAATATAAAAGACAAATAATACACTTTTTTTTTTACATTGGTCTTCTAGCAGAATTACATTTTCACATTCCAAGGTTTTTCTAAACCCTTAATCTTGGTGTTATTGACTCAAATATTCATTCCCTTTGTACACATGGAGACTAGCCCAAGCCTTCACTCAGACCATTCAGGCAGAAAATTGAATACAATAGAACAAGATACAAAAGCAGACTGTTTTCCATTTCCTAAGCCTTGATAGGCTTCGCTGCACATATTAAACCATCCCTCTGAACTATTTACTTAGGTATTCACCAAACCTCTAAAGACTCTGCAAGTTAAATTCAGTGAGATTGTGAGGAGTTCTGGCTTTTAACTGGGTCATCAAAACCGTCTGGTGTTTCATCAAGTTTTCCTCTACGATCCCAAGGATCTGGTTTTAATTATTGTGAAAAGAATAAAAGTTGATTGAAGTGGGTTGCAATGTAAAGTTTTTTTCCCCTACTCTTTTGGCAAACTTTATTTTAATGCAAAGAAGTTTTTCCACTATTTACTAAACAGGTCACACACAATTAAGGTGTTGCCTTTGCTTTATGATTTCAATCTGTGATCAGTCATGTAACTAGGGTTTCCTTTAAGCTTTTTCCAGTTTGAGCCTCTTCAGATACTTTTTATCCACATTTCTTAAACTCTTATCTTTATCAAATTAGTTAGGGGATACTGAGTTATTTGTTGCCTCTTCTTTTCGCTCCTTTGGGGTTTTTCCACCAAAGTTGCTTCAATGATTGCTAGTTTGTTCTTCACTGGTTTTGCAAAACAAAACCGGACACCTCCTCTTACATTACAGGATAAGGTTTTACAATGAGCACATGTTGACTTTCTGTAGAGAACCACAGGCACACTGTGACAACACAAATCACACGACTTGTTTCAGTTTCCCTAAAATAACCTTAATATCGCCACCTCAGCTTACTAATGTTGTATCAAATGGTCCGATTGAAAGCTGAAGCTCTGACCTGTAATGACCAGCCATAGTGGAATAATTTAAAGCACCTAGTGATGATAAAATGTCAAAAGTTTTACAAAATGGATTTGGAAACGGCACTTTTCACTGCAACTTTTTGCTATGGAGCGAGTTACCTATATATGAGGCGAATAATATAAAGATTGAGCTCATATTATTCTGCTGCATTTTGTTAAAGTCATAGTTTAGTAGTTTTGTCTTTTTAATTGGACAGATTTGAACTGATAGAAACCTTGAGAGTTTTAAACATGGCACTCAACATTTTGATTGGTTGTTGATCCTCATGAGCCCAATTTTAGTTCTTTACAAAACCGATTCTCTTCTCTGGCCCAGCTAAAAGTCAGAGCCGAGTTGGAATCGACAAAGTGTCACAACTCCAAAGGAATATATTCGGCATTAACTGTGGAGATTTCTCAAAATGTAGGTAGAAAATTTCTGAGATTGGGGCAAAAAACTAGAAAATGGTTTTCCATTCTAATGCTCTAAAGCTGTGGATGAGAATTAATTTGCAAGTACCGTATTTTCCGCACTATAAGGCGCACCTAAAAACCTTAAATTTCCTCAAAAGCCGACAGTGCACCTTATAACCCGGTGCGCCTTATATATGGACCAATATTGAGCCACAACAGGTCTAGCAACTACGGTAAGCAGCTGCCGACTTCATTTCCCCCGTAGAAGCGCGCAATGCATGCTGGGATGTTGTCAAAAA